>CM024754.1:155972017-156172017 GCA_014218235.1 Colocasia esculenta
GCTGAAGCGTGTCAACTGGGGCTACAACCTTCCGATTCAAGTTCATTGTCAAGTCATGAAGATCAGAAGCAGAGCTCAAAGATTGCACGGGACGTCCTCCTCCGCCTTCGGCGTCGGCACACTTCCCGTGGGGGGCAATTTGTTGACATAAAAAAAATAAAATTTAGTGTCAATCCCCCCATTAATTTATTCCCAGAAATCCCCCTCCCCTAAACCAATGAAGGCACCATCGGTTAGGGGGTTTTTTCCCCTAACCGATGGGGCTACCATCGGTTAAGGGGGTTTTTCCCCCTTAACCGATGGTGCTTCCATCGGTTGGAGGGGAGACCCCTCCAACCGATGGTGCTTCCATCGGTTAGAGGGGAACTCCCCTCTAACCGATGGAAGTTCCATCGGTTAAGGGGAATCCCCTAACCGATGGGGCTTCCATCGGTTAGGGGAGTCTCCCCCTCTAACCGATGGAACCCCCATCGGTTAGGGGGGGATTCCCCCTTAACCGATGGATGTTCCATCGGTTAGGGGTCCCCTTCAAAAAAAAAAACAAAAAACAAAAAAAACAGGAAATAGGCACATCCCCTAACCGATGGTACCCCCATCGGTTAGAGGAGTGCCCCTCCCCCTAACCGATGGTACCCCCATCGGTTAGAGGGATTTTAAAATCCTCTAACCGATGGAACCCCCATCGGTTAGAGGGAATTTTCCCTCTAACCGATGGAACCCCCATCGGTTAGAAACCCCCCATCCCATGCAATGTAAGGGGTGCCTTCCCCTATAAAAGGCCCCGGCACCCCATCCCCCCATTTCAAGAGGTTGGCCCCGGGAGATGCCGGCTCCCTGGAGAAATTGCTGCCCCCCTCTTTTCTGAAATTCTGAAAGAATAGAAAATTTAAAAGTCTCCCGTCTCTCTCTCAATCTCATTTCTTGTGTGAGTGAAGGTACCAAATCTTCTTCCCCCGAGTGTTGAGAGGTTATCCGTATGCGGCATCGGCAAACTTCATCGGCTAAAAGTCCGCAATAGCGGCACCGGCCCTCACGGGTTATAGGTTCTAAATACCGTCCATTCCGGACATATGGTATTTTAGATACCTCTGTTATTCATGCCACCTCCCATCGAGTTTTAAACTTTCCGGGATGGTGTGTTGTGCTATATGCATATGTTTCTTAGAGGAGACTCTGCCCAAGTGGAGATTCTGCTCGAGAATATATTCATATATTCACAGATTCGTATTTATATATGTGTTTCTTAGAGGAAACTCTGCCCAAGTGGAGATTCAACCTAAGAACATATCTATAAATTTCAAATCGTGTTTATATTATATATGTTTATATTTATATGTTCTTAGAGGAGATTCTGCCCAAGGAAGATTCTACCCAAGAACATGTTTGTATATTCACAAATTGGTATTTTTATATGTTTTTCCTAGAGGAAACTCTGCCCAAGTAGAGATTCCGCCTAAGAACATACCTATAAAATTCAAATTTGTGCCTATACACATTGTTACTTGAAAGGAAGCTCTGCCCATGTCAGAGTTTTCCCTCTAAAAATATATCAATATAATCACAAACTTTGTATTTATATACATGTGTTCCCAAGAGGAAACTCTGCCCAAATGGAGTCTCCGACTACGGACATGTCTATATAATCATAAATCCGCAATTATACGCGTATACCTCTCAAAAGGGATTCTGCATATGCAGATGGTACCTTTTACCGGACATTCCTCAAAAGGAATACCGGTGAGAAAATATGCGTAAACTGCAAATTATGATTATACACACATACTTTTTTTAAGGGCAAAATCCCTCCGGATAAAGGTCTCCGGGGACACATGGATATAAGTACATGTTCATATGAATATATCTCCGTGAGGGCATTCCGCATAAGCGGAAACTCTGCCAAAATAAATTTATGAAAATTGTGATAATATACACACATCCAAAGAAAAAGGAGGACAGAACCCGAACTATGACAGGACTCGAACTGTGACAGGACCCGAACTGTGACAGGACCCGAACTGCGATAGGACCCGAACTGTGCTCAGATACTCCCAAGAGCAGCATGAATGCATACTCACAAGAACTGTGTTCGTGTTCAGTTAGAAAGGAACTTCAAATTGACAAGAAACGTCCATGGAGATATGTGCATACGTTCTCCGAAAATCATACTCATACAAGTAAAAAAAATGAATGATGAATGAATGAAACAATGAACAAAGAGAAATGAAATTCTGCCTCAATTCAGACTTCATTTAAAAGAAGGATGTTGTAAAAGATATCATGTCATAAGGAAAATCAATGTAGCAACTTTTCTAATACAGAAATGCTACTTTGAATCACGATTTCCCTCAAGTTCAGAATCAAATGCACGGGTATATACCCGTCTGCAATAATAATCCTCAGGTTTTCCCAAAATAAAACTTTCAAACAACATCTTTCTCAAAAAAAAAAGGAGAGGAGGGAGACCCCAAATGGGTTCACGGAAATATACCCGTTCCCTTCTTAAAAGTCATATCTCGAGCTCCACAAAGGGGCAGTCTTTTCAAAAATAAAACACTCAAAGCTCAAAGTATTTCGAAAATAACCAAAAGAAAATGATGCATCATGACCAGGATTTTCAAAAAAGTGTGTATTTTCTCATCCCCTTTGCTATGAAAGGTATTCGGGTTAAAACTGGTGTTAAATAACACCAAGAGTCTAACTCGATGTAAATGTAACATCGACTCCGGTCGATGGAGACAGAGGTCCAGCACACGCTACCTCAATCACCTGATGAGTATAGATACGGGACTCAAGGAGTTCAGATTAAAATACGGCGCACCCGTCCGTCCCTCGGACATCATACCCGTCCATTCACGGACACCATACCCGTCCGTTCACGGACACCATACCCGTCCGTTCACGGACACCACACTCGTCCGTTCCATGGACACCCAAAAATACCTTCTCCGCATTGCGCGGACTCTTTCTTCTGTCTGTTAGACAGACTGGCACGCCCCGCAAATCACAATACACAAATCAAAGCATGTGAAATAAATGAATACCCAAATGAAATGAATACATGAACCAGACAAAATGAAAAGAGAAAACAAAAACCAAATGATATGTTAAAGCGATATCTTTCCCGTGTCAACAGCCGCCTACACCGGTGTTCAACCCGAGGAACGACAAGAAACTGAAAGAAGGTTGGAGGAATTGTCCGACCTAGAAGGCAAAAGGTTGGAAGCATACAAACATCTCCATCCTATCAAGCCCGCATGACACGAGCCTACGACAAGCTGGTCAGGCCCCGTGTTTTCAAGAAAGGTGACTCGTCATGGTCAAACAAAGAGAGGTCATGGCAGGCAATCAAGTGGTAAACTCCAGCCAAACTGGCGCGGACCGTACGTGGTCACCGGAGTGTATGAAAGCGGGGGGATACACGCTGGCAACGCATACCGGCGATCGCCCTTTCCACCACTAAATGGCAAGCATCTCAAATGTACTTTGCCCCTGAGCATGAATTCCCCGGGCAGCAGCCCTCCGATCCCCTTATAGCCGAATCAGGCTAGGGTGGGCACATGCCACCGCTTCAAAAAAGAAAAACAAGGGAAGGGACTGAAAATAAACAGGTCCCGGCTGACTTGGTCGCTCCCCAAAAAGGGAGTGCCCAAGGGCAAAAGTGCCTATGAAAAAGAGGGAAGAAATTTTTTTTTTTTTTTCCCCTCTATGAATTATGTCCTCCTTCTTGGTCAGCAAACCGTCCAGGTCGACCAAGTCAACCCCTTTAGCCAACAAACCTCCATGGTCGGTCAAAACCTAAAACCCTTAGCCAAAAAACCCCAAGAAGGTAGGCTATCCCTTTTGACCAACAAACCTCTGCGGTCGGTTAAACCAAAACCTTAGCCAGCAACCCCAAGAAGGTAGGCTATCCCCCTTTGACCAACAAACCTCCATGGTCGGTCAAACCCTAAACCTTAGCCAGCAAATCCCAAGAAGATAGGCTATCCCTTTTGACCAACAAACCTCTGCGGTCGGTCAAACCAAAACCTTAGCCAGCAAACCCCAAGAAGGTAGGCTATCCCCTTTGACCAACAAACCTCCATGGTCGGTCAAACCCTAAACTTAGCCAGCAAATCCCAAGAAGATAGGCTATCCCTTTGACCAGTCAAACCTCCGTGGTCGGTCAAACCAAAACCCTTTAGCCAGTAAACCGGAGTGGTAGGCTAACCGAAATTTCTTTAGCCAGCAAACCGCAATGGCGGGGCCAAATCCGAATGGGAAATCCCGCGACCAATTGCCCCAGGGTCCGGCCCCGGGCCCTAGCAAAAAAAAAGAAGAAAAAAGAAAAAGAAAAAAGGGGACTGAAAATAGAGATGTCCCGGCAGACTTGATCATCCTCCAAAAAGGGGATGTTCATGGGTAAGAAGGCCTCACACCCAGCCGAGGTGAAAACCCGAAAGGGCGCCTCGGGCAAAAATGGTAACCCCTCAGTGTGAAAACCCGAAAGGGCGCACTGAAAAAGCTAGAGGGGGTCATCCCCGGCGAAAACCCGAAAGGGCGCTTGGGATGGTAATATGAAAAAATCATCGTCAAATCAAAGTTGGGTTGCCGGACAAAGCCCCGGGAGGCCAAGCCCGGCACCCAAAATGTTGCATCAGATCTTGAGGAATGCCATAATGCAAAATTCAAGCAAAAGATCCGAGAGCAAACCTGGGAAAAGCCAATAAGCAAATCTCAGGAAGTAGATACAAAATCAAGGTCGAGGAGCAAAGCCAAAAGGCAAGCCTTCCCGACTAAGAATCAAACTCAGGTTGCTGGACAAACCCGAGAAGGCCAGCCCCAGCACCTGAAATGTTACATCAGATCTGGAAGAATGCCAGAAATGCAACATCCAAAAGACGTCCCTCGAACCTACTGGTCCGAGAAACCGAGTGGAGCGCAGGACAAGTTAAGCCAAGAAACCGGCGTCAAAAGGAGGGGTCCCAAATAAGACCCTCAAAAGATTACCTGAGTGCAGACGAAGATTGCAACGATGTCAAAGAAAGGCATTGGCAGTAATCTAAAGTTTGTCATTCCTTGAATACAAGGTGCCCGAGACAAGCCCTCGGGTAGCTGATGAAATACATACATCGGCCGAAAGCAAAAAGGGACGAGAGGAACTACGGAGCCCCCCTCACTCTCACGAAGAGATATGGGGTCCTCCTCGGAGATCCGCCAGACTCGCCTGAAGAGCCAATAGCCTGGTCTGGGAATCTGCAAACTCCTGTTCCAAGGCGGTCGCCGCTGCCTCGGCTCTTGCCGCCCCCTCGGTCAGCGCCTGGTACGCGGCCTGACGATCGGCAAGACGCTTCGAGGCCTCCTCAATCGTCCGCTGGAAGCCAATAATATCGGCATGGCATTGAGCGCAACCTGCCTCAAGGTCTCGACGCGGCTGAGCACGTCCCCTCTCTGTGAGCGAAGAACCTCAATCTTTGCTCTTCTAGAGTAACCTCTGCCGAGAGCTCCTGGATCTTGAGGCGGGTCGCCTCCTGGCCATCGCTGCTGCACCTCGTCCCAACAGCGTCAACGGCCGCCATCCAAGGTCTCGTGGGAAGCCCATCAAGTGATAGGCGCGGGTATTCCGGTAAAGGAACCCCCGCACCCTTTCAAGGCATGGGGGGCTACTCCTCCATGGCAGACCGCACAAGCCCCATCAAGGTCTCCAGTACGTCGCCCTTGTCCACCATCTGGATGCTTTGAGGCTCACTCGGCCAAAGAACGCTGTGGCTCGGGAATGGAGCAAGCCTCACAGGTGATGCTGCGGCGAAAGGTGGCAGGGGCACATCGCCGCCGCGCGGCTGTCAAAGGTAGATGAATGTCAGCACGGCGCAGGAGCAACGGGGCTACGACCAAAGAAAAGATAAGGGGGGGGGGGGGGAGAAATACCTGTCAAAGACTCGCCGGCCACTGAAAGAAGTGGAGCCGTCACGGCACCATGAGGGGCCCCCTCTACCCCGGCCTGAGTCGCAGCCGAAGAAAAAGACGGCCACTGAAGGACCCATCTCCATCATTTCCGCCACAATCTCGGCGCCGCCTGCAAAAAGGATGACGCGCGCGCGTCAAGTGGGATACTCCCCTTCGCCCCGGCGAAACCTAGGATGAGCAATAAAAAGAAGTCCGCCCTTGGGCAAAAGCCCGTACCATCGTCTTCCCCAACTGTCCTCTCTAGAACTTCACTATCCTCCGCGGGGACCTGACGGGGAGCGCAGGGGAGGTGATCGTCACTGCAAGAGGAAAATGAAGTCATTTATCGCTTCCTCAAAAAAAAAAAAAAAAAAAAAAAAAGAGAGGAGGAAGAGGTGCAAAGGCAGTGTGTCAACTAAATGAAAGAACCAGGAGGTACTACTCGCGCAATGCAAAGCCCGCGGCAAAGTTCCTCCCTCGAGCAGCCGGGGCAAAGTCCGAGAAATCAGGTAGCTCACCCCCGAGGCCGGAGACCTATAGACTATGAATCTCCTGAAGCGAAGGTGTCGACACTACCCGATGCGAGGTGCCTTCGCCAGCGGACACCTCCCCCGGCACGTACCCTGAGGAAGGAAATGAAGCGGTCAGATGTTCAAGCTCATAGCTATAACAGTGCGCCCAGGGCAAAGGAGGCAAAGGCACATATGTATATATGTATGTGTACATGTGTGCGCTTGCCGCTGTTGGGACAGAAAATATTTATATGTGTATATGTTGGATGCTTGTTAAGAGGAGTACTAATGCTCCTATATAGTGGTCCAACAAGCCAAGTAGGTGGCAGTCACATGCGGGTAACTAACCAGTTAGTTAGCTTGAGGCAAGAAGGATGGCTACTAACCAGGAGTCGGTAACTACCGGTAAAATGTTGACTTCACCTAACCGGTTTAACGGCCTGATTAGGGGGACAAGGTGATTATGATTACGGTAACCCCAAGGTTACTTAAAGTCATGACTTAATCCAAGTTTCTGGTTGAAAGCCGTTCAAGCTCTCAAGTATTGTCAAGCATCCCAAGCAAGTGGGAGATGCGAGGAGAATAAATCTCCGAATAAAATACGGCACGGAAGAATTCCGGCATTACAAGGTCTACAAGACCACATGTGAAAGATAGTACGAGAACAAGTCCGCCACGAAGGCTCCAAAGACTTGCAACTGATTCTCCGTCCGGGACGACTGACAAAATGTCCAGAATGGCACGGGATGCTCCAAAGGGCAAGACCCCTTCAATGAAGGGGAGGCCGCCTATTTATAGTTTTTTTGCCCCTCCCCTAAACCGATGAAGATACATCGGTTAGGGGGTTTTTTCCATACCAGCTGACCAGTTCCCATACCAGCTGGGACTAGTCAAATCGACAATTCGATTCAGTAAGCATCGATTGTCATAGTCTCCAGATACATACCTGGTATGGCAAGGCAGTAGTTGTAGGCCATTAGTCTCCGGCCTCGCCTGATGACGATTCATTAGATTCCAAACTGCAGGAGAAATCTTCCTCGATCGGGTATAACTCTCCAGATCATGGCTAAATGAGCCCAGATCGACGGCCCGGGGGAGTCGGTGCTGAATAGCAAATCCCAAGGGGAAGCTGGGATATGAGAAAGCACAGGTACCGAGAAGACTGTCCCGGGACTTCAAAATAGCTGATTCTAAATACCGTCTTTCTATACTCAAGCAAAGGTCACCTGCAGTCATGTGTGAAGGAATAAAATTTGGATAAAAGTAAATAGCTCCGGATCTGATGGGAGATACTCTGGGTAGTCCTCCTCCCGTGAGTAATGATAGACTCCTTTCCGACGACTATACGGGACACATCTACCCCGCCGTTGATGGCAAGGCCGCCGGAGTTTACTTGTGCTACAATATCATTTCCGCTATCCAGGGACGATGAGTTGTGGCTTGTAGTGCGAGGTGCTCCAAACCTCGGCATCATATCATCAAGAAGAATCACTTTGTCCCGGGTTCGCTGGGCGTAGTCGCTACGCTCAAGTATCCTTGTCCTGAGGCATTTTTGAAGACCTGAAAAACGGATATAAAAAGAAGGAGGATGAGGACCAAAGAGAAAGTGTTGAAATACAACCTATCTACAAAACGAAATCAGAAGGGACTATTAAAAGTTAGTCCGGAATAAAAGACAGATTGCTATGGGTCATATGTCATTTCCCCTCAAAAAAAAAAGAGAGAGAGAAGAAGACAAAAAAAAAAAAAACATTGACCTAGTACAACAACAGAATCAGAAATTGACAACTGAAGGGCAGCCCAAGTTATGAAAGAGACTGCTATATGGAATTCACACGGCCTACGCGCCGTCACTCCAACTCCGACACGTACCCCGTGGGGGGCATTTGTTGGGACAGAAAATATTTATATGTGTATATGTTGGATGCTTGTTAAGAGGAGTACCAATGCTCCCTTATATAGTGGTCCAACAAGCCAAGTAGGTGGCAGTCACATGGGGAACTAACCAGTTAGTTAGCTTGAGGCAAGAAGGATGGCTACCTAACCAGGAGTCGGTAACTACCGTAAAAGTTGACTTCACCTAACCGGTTTAACGGCCTGATTAGGGGGACAAGGTGATTATGATTACGGTAACCCCAAGGTTACTTAAAGTCATGACTTAATCCAAGTTTCTGGTTGAAAGCCGTTCAAGCTCTCAAGTATTGTCAAGCATCCCAAGCAAGTGGGAGATGCCGAGGAGAATAAATCTCCGAATAAAATACGACACGGAAGAATTCCGGCATTACAAGGTCTACAAGACCACATGTGAAAGATGAGTACGAGAACAAGTCCGCCACGAAGGCTCCAAAGACTTGCAATTGATTCTCCGTCCGGGACGGCAGAACTTCCGACAAGATGTCCAGAATGACACGGGATTCTCCAAAGGGCAAGACCCCTTCAAATGAGGGGGAGGCGGCCTATTTATAGTTTTTTCTGCCCCTCCCCTAAACGATGAAGATACCATCGGTTAGGGGGTTTTTTCCCTTAACCGATGGTAGCTCCATCGGTTAAGGGGGTCTTTCCCCCTTAACCGATGGAGCTCCCATCGGTTGGAAGGGGAATCCCCTCCAACCGATGGCACTTCCATCGGTTAGAGGGGAAATCCCCTCTAACCGATGGAACTTCCATCGGTTAAGGGGAGTCCCCTAACCGATGGTAGCACCATCGGTTAGGGGAGTCTCCCCTCTAACCGATGGTGTTCCATGGTTAGGGGGGGATTCCCCCTTAACCGATGGAACTTCCATCGGTTAGGGGTTCCCCTTTAAAAAAAAAAAACAGAACACAGAAAAAAAAAAAAAAAAAAACAGGAAATGGGCACATCCCCTAACCGATGGTACCCCCATCGGTTAGAGGAGTGCCCCTCCCCCTAACCGATGGTACCCCCATCGGTTAGAGGGGTTTTAAAACCCCTAACGATAACCGATGGAACCCCATCGGTTAGACTCCCCCCATCCCACGCATGTAGGGGGTGCCTTCCCCTATAAAAGGCACCCCCATTCCCCATGGAAAAGGGGTTCGGCTGGCTGGCTCTTGGGCTTGGGCTCTCTCTCTCTAGCTCTCCCTCCCCTTTGGTCAGAAAAAGTGTTATAGCCCTCCTTTCTTATTGTCCCTTCTTTGAAAGTTGAAGGAGATAAAAATTTCCAAATCCCCAAGCTCTCCTCTTCGTTCTCAATCTCATTCCCTTGTGAGTCAAGGTATCAAATCTTCTCCCGAGCATTGAGAAGTTGTCCATACACGGCATCGACAAACTCCATCGGCTAAAAGTCCGCAATAGCGGCACCGGCCCTCACGGGTTATAGGTTCTAAATACCGTCCACCCCGACATATGGTATTTTAGATACCTTGGTAATTTATGCCACCTCCCATCGAGTTTTAAACTCTCCGGGATGGTGTGTTTGTGCTATATGCATATGTTTTCTAGAGGAGACTCTGCCCAAGTGGAGATTCTGCTCGAGAACGTATTCATATATTCACAGATTCGTATTTTTATATATAACTCCTTAGAGGAAACCTGCTCAAATGGAGATTCCACCTAAGAACATATCTATAAATTTCAAATCTGTGCTTATATTGATACGTTTCTTTGAGGAGATTCTGCCCAGGATAGGTTCTGCCCAAGAACATGTTTGTATATTCACAAATTCTTATTTTATATATATGTTTCTTAGAGGAAACTCTGCCCAAGTGGAGATTCCGTCTAAGAACATATCTATAAAATCCAAATTTGTGCCTATACATATGTGTTCTTGAAAGGAAGCTCTGCCCATGTCCGGGTTTCCCCCCCTCTAAAACATATCAATATAATCACGAACTTTGTATTCATATACATGTCTTCCCAAGAGGAAACTCTGCCCAAATGGAGTCTCGCCCGTAAATACGTCTATAATCACAATTTGTAATTACATGCATATGCCTCTCGAAAAGGGATTCTGCACATGCAGATAGTACCTCTTTGCCGGATACTCCATTCAAATAGGGATACCGGTGAGAAAATATGCATAAACTGCAATTTATGATCATACACACATACCTCCTTAAGGGCAAAATTCCTCCGGACAAAGATTCTCCGAGGACACATGGATATAAGTACAAATTCACATGAATATACCTCCGTGAGGGCACTCCGTATAGGCAGAAACTCTGCCAAAATAAATGGAAATTGTATTGATATACACACATCAAATCCAAAAGAAAAAGGAACCAAAACGAACTATGCTCAGATACTCCAAAGAGCAGCACGAAAGCATACTCACAAGAACTGCGTTCATATGGACAGTTTCCAGAAAGGAACTTTAAATTGACAAGAACGTCCATGGGGACCCGAACTGTGTTCAGATACTCCGATGGGAGCACATATGCACTTCCACAAAACCATACCCGTGGAATGGACTTCAGACAAAAATCACAATATGACAAGGACTTTCCATGGAGATACATCCATATGATCTCCGGAAATTGTACCCGCCACAAGTGCGAAATCAGGAGAAAAGAAACTTTGCCACAAACTCGGACTTTGCTCCAAAATGGCACTATAAAAGAACTTCATATGAGAAATTGATACAGTAATCCTTCTAATACGGAAGTGTTACTCGGGTATAATACCCCAAGTTCAGAATCAAAATGCACGGGTATATACCTTCACAATAACAATCCTCATGTTTTCCCAAATAGAAATTTCTAATTACCTTTTGCAATAGAAGAAAAAACCTCAAATATGTCCCACGGGTATGCAACCGTTCCCCTCTCAAAATCACATTTGGACTCCAAAAAGGCAGTCATTTCAAAAATGAAATACCCAAAGTAAAGCATTGAAAGAAAAAACATGTTATGATCAGATTTTCTAAAAGCGTGCATATTTTTCTCATCCTTTGCTATGAATGGTATTCGGGTTAAAACTGATGTTAAATAACAACCAGGAGTCTTAACTCGATGTAATGTAACATCGACTCCGGTCGATGGAGACAGAGGTCCAGCACATGCTACTCCAATCACCTGATAAGTATGGATACGGGACTCAAGGAGTTCAGATAAAAACGACGCACCCTAGTCGCCCGTCACACGGGCATCCCCGTCCATTTCATACCCGTCCGTTCCAAGGACACCCAAAATACTCTCTCTCCGCATTGTGTGGACTCTTTCTTCTGTCTGTTAGACAGACTGGCATGCCCCGCAAAATTCAAAAGCATGGGAAATGAATACATGAACCACATAAAACGAAATGAATAAACAAAATCAAATGATATGTGCTTCTACGTCACGATAACCATGTGTAACTCCACGCACATATATATACATAACCGCATATGCACGTAACCATTATGTTCCCATCATCCATCATTATATATTTTTTTTCCCGTGTCAACAGCCCCTTGCTCACCTGGTTCAGGTGGAGACGCCTGTGGGAGCCCCGTCGTGTCTGGGGACGGCGTCCATCAAACGTGGGATTGTAATTGTCCTCGCAGGAGGGGTAGGCCCTCGCGCGGCGCGCCCCGGCCACCTCCCTCCTCGCTCCCCGGAGTTTGCAAAGCTGCATGAAGAGCGACAGTAAAATGAGAATCCCGATCAAAGAGGAGGAAAAGAGGGGAGGAAAAACTCCCCCGTCTGGCGAAACAAAAGGCTAGGCCCACCTCCTCCAACGAAGCGGAAGCTCGGGGTCCCCTCCTGAGCGCCCGGCGGCGAGGAGCCCTTCCTTGCTCGCACGTCGCTTCCGACTGCGTGAAGTGTTGGACTTCGGCAGTGCCACCAAAGGAATAAAACTCTCTGCTCAATCCAGAAGCAAGGGGAGCCCAGTCAAAAAAAAAAGGGGGGAAGAAATAAGGGGAGAGACAAGAAGAAAAAGCACAAACAAGCAACAACTACAATGGACAACGTACCGGTTAGCGCCTGGGAAAAGGGTGGCGGAAGCCCACCCGATCGAAAGGGACCTTCACAACCTTTCCTGCCTCGACAATGGCATCCCAGAAATGCTGCAAGGTGGTCCCGTTCTCGATCCAGCTAATAAACTCCCTTGGGCCGACGCGAGCAATTGAATGGCAGAGATGTCCCTCCCAAGCTCCCGACACATCATGAGGAATAAAAGCAGAAAGTGCCGTGTCTATTGGTACCCACAGTCCAGCAAGAAGCGCCACCAAAAGTAGACGAGGGGCCCTCCCTCCGCTACCCGAGAAGTCATCGAACTGCCCTCGGGACGCGCAGGGCTCTAAAGCCTCGACGTGAGCTTTGCGTTCCACTGGATCGGTGACCTGTGCCTTCGCTCGACGGCGGCCCACAGTCGAGACTTTCCCACAAGCGCCGGGAACTCCTGCCGGAGAAACTTCGACGTGATCGAAGAGATGGAGGCGCCCGCTCGGGACAAGTAAGCGCCCTCCGCCGCCTTCACCGCATCGGCATGTTCCGGAACGCCTTATTATGTCGGGTCCACCACCGGGCATATAATATATCCACGCGACCATCCCGCCGCTGCTCGGGGATGAAGAACTCCTGAGATGGGTCGCGTCTGATAAAAAACACCACCAGCTGGAAGCCACAAGATGCCGATCCAGGCCCCTATATGTTCTGTCAGGGAGCGCAAAATCGGCATTGGGAGGTACAGCCTGATCGTACCCAAAGTTGCGTGCGAAGCGGTGTGGAAAGTATGGCTCCATAAACAAAGACCCCCCTTTACGAAAGAGCAAATGCCGGGGCGAATGCACCAGAGCCACTCCTGCGGAAAGATGCGCTCGGCGCGGGGCTATGAGGGAGGCGGTAAATTCGCCCCCCCTCTCTCCTCGGCATAAGGGCGAAAATCGCGTGAGCAGCAAGCGTGATCGAGTCCCAACTGCCCCGCCGATGGCACAAAGGAAAGTCGTCGGCGCGCCTCTTCTAATTGTCGCCGGTGTGGCCTGCTCCGGGGGTTTTCGGAACATGAAGAGGAGCGGCATGGAGGGATTCTCCAGGCTGACATTGTGGCATAGCTCGGGCAAAAGAAGACCAGCCCAGGCACTCAAGTAGTGCGTCGGTAAGACAATGCTTTTGTCGCTAGGAAGGGGCTCGCCGTCAAATCCCCCAAGCCGTGAAAGATATTAGCCAGTGGTCGCCGGGGCCAGAGCAAGCTGCACACCGCTAGCCAAGAACAAGCCGGATAAATGACCTCCGGCCTGATGTTTTCCTCCTCCCCGAACGGACGACGAAGGGTGCTCAACCAGTACACCAGGTACGCCGCCAATATTCCGGTCGGAAAGCTGCCTGGGATTCCAGCCACGACCCTGAGGCGCGTAGAGGTACTTCACGTTGTTCTCCAGGTGACTGACAACTGCAAATAATCTGTGGGGTCGTAGCTCTCGCTGACAAACTCCTTGTGAAAGCAGAACAGGCCCGTTGTAGAAAAAGCGGAGCCAAGCATCACAGCTCACCCCTCACAGTCCCTTTGGAAGCGCTGGGGCATTCATCTTACCACACCGGCCAGATCCCGCCAGACTTTCATTAAATAGCGGAAGCTGTGGGAAAAAATGTAAGAGCCGGTGCCGGTGGACTGGTCCCGAAGGAGGTCATTCAAACACACCCTCATAAAACTGGCCAGAGAATCGGGAGACCAGAGATTCTGTGCAAAGCCCAAAGATCGAGGCATGTCTCCCCGTCCGCTACGCAGAAAGTGTTGAATCTCCGGTTGAACCGCTCCGCCAGGGCCTGCAGCAGCCCAGGATGGCACGGATAGCTGTAAAGAGCAGCAACAACAGCATGAAGAATGCAACCTGAGACAGCAGTGGATGGTAATGATAAAGAATGCCCATCAACCACTCTGTTGCGCCGAAGCGGAAGCGGTGAGACGAATGACGGACCACCGTCATACCAGCCAGCGGCCTCCTTACTCATAATCCGGTCCAAGAAACATGACCGGTCATAGCCCTCCGATACAAACTCGGGGCCGGAAGGTAGCGGGATATGCCCAGTGAAGGTAGGACCGGTCTTGGGCA
Source organism: Colocasia esculenta (assembly GCA_014218235.1). Lineage (NCBI taxonomy): Eukaryota > Viridiplantae > Streptophyta > Magnoliopsida > Alismatales > Araceae > Colocasia > Colocasia esculenta. Next base: position 155,986,443 of record CM024754.1, read on the forward strand.
GCCCGTGTACTTCCCACAAACCCTGTGCAAGCATGAGCCCCTGACCCGGTTAACGGGTTCCGCGCCAAAAAGCCCCAGTTGGCTCGTTTCTGGAAAATGCACCTGGGCAGTGTAGTCGATGGGAAGCTGGGGTAGTGAAAGCCGCAAGTCCCCCATGCTGTCGCGGCCGACCAGAATAGCTCGCTCCAGCTGAAACTCGCTCGGATAGAAGGAGTCCGTCGGGGCCCTCCCAGTTGACCGGAACAAACTCTGGATGAAGGGGAACAAATGCTCGTCCAGCGGAAATGCCCGGGATAATCACCGCCTCTCCGGTAGCGGTACCCCCGCTCGGTCCGGTCCACCCGGCGCATGTCCACGACGCCCTCAAGCGGCGACGACTCCTCCAAAGGCCCGAGAGCGCATACCTTGACACCCTTGTCGAGTCGCTCCGGTCGTCCTCCCTCACCGGGGAAAGGGTGAAATACGGCATCGGATCCCCCGTTCGTTGCACATCATCCTCTGAGCGACGCGATGCCCGGCTACTCTCCCCACGATGCTTGGTGGAACGAGGCATCGTCAATCCTGCCAAATGAATTGTCCGAGCATCAGGTGAAAGAACGTCGCAACAAGGCAGAGGAGACAACTGCGAAAGAAAAGATATATCTCGAAGGCACCACGGGATCCCCGCCGTCGTCTTCATCTCCGACGGATATCCCGCGGGGGGCATTTGTTGACCCAAAAATATCGGGGCTTAAACAAACCCCGGGCGACAAATACGCCCTAGGGAACCGGGAACAAACTCCGATACTCCCCCACGCGGACATCGGAACTAATGAGCCCGAGTGCTCGCGTCAATCCGGAGTGGCCCGGAAGCGGGTGCCCGAGAAGTTCGTCGACGACGAAGAATACGTACTCCGGATGCCAGAAATTCCGTGTCCGGATCAACGTTCAAAGCCGCGCCTAAGCCGAAGGGTTCGGAGAAGTCAAATGCACGCGCCTCCAGAAAACGGAGACAAACGCACGTGGGACGGCCGGAGAAGCACAAGCGGCGCACGTGTGCACGTGCGTGGCACGGCCGTCAACCAACAAACCACGCACGGGAGGCCCACAGAGCTCTCTCCCGGGAAGAACCGGAGGAAATGGCCAGTGAGGGTGGAGGCCCACCCTATTTATAGGGGGGCCAGGCGGTGGCACCCCCCCGCCGGTTCGCACCGGCCTGGACGCCCGTGCACGCGAACCCCCGCCGGTATGACCCCCGCAAACCCTATAAATAGGGGGGCATACCCCCATTTGAAGACACGCCGATTCGGCCTAAACGCGCCATCTCCGGCCCAAGCTTCCGAGTCTGCCCGTGCCCAGAGCGTGATCCGTGCGTGAGCTTAAATAGGCCGCACGTGCTGAAGAGCAATCTTTGGCGCCCGTTGGTGTTCCGTTCTCAGCGTTCGGGCTGCATTGCGCCACGTCCGCAGGAAGACGCCACAGGTTGTCACACGGCTCTCAGTGTTTGCACTTAAGTCCTCCGGTGTCATGAAACGACACACGTCGAGGCACATGTGTTTAAGTCCTCCGGTGTCATAAAACACACACACGTCGAGGCCATGTGTTTAAGTCCTCCGGTGTCATAAAACGACACACGTCGAGGCACATGTGTTTAAGTCCTCGGTGTTATAAAACGACACGTCGAGGCATGTTACCGGGCGGAGGCACAAACACCCTGTCACGGACATTGATGTATTTCCCATACCGTGTAACGTCCGACGGAGGAACAAACGCCTTGTCGTCGACGCTCATGTACACGAAACTTGTAATCGCCCAGTGGAGGTACAAAACCCCACTAAAAGCACCAATGTAAATGTCATAAATATAAATGACATGAGCATGCTTGAATAAAATGTGGAAATTTATTTGTCATCTGCCTTTTCTTCTTTAAAGTTCGGCATACGGTCTTTTAATAAACATTATGCATTCGAAGTATTCGAGTGTTATACTCGATTTAAATGAAACATCGACTTCGGTCGTGGGGAACGGTCCAGTACACGACCACTCCAATCGCCCTGAACGCGAGCGCACGCGGAAAATAAATGAAATGAAATTCGAGGGTATCAGGGTTCGCACCCAATACTCCTCGCAAAATAAATCTTTGTCTGTTTCCCGTAAACAATCTGGCACGCCCAAATTCTTCATTCCAGAAAAGAGATGAGGGAGAAATAAATTTGAAAGAAAGAGAGAAAAAAATCCGCGTTCCAACAAGCGTGAATGGGGAGAAAAAGCTTATGAAGCTTTATGGGCTTATCAAACACTATACAAAACCCCCACTGGGTGTTCGCCTTTCTCCTTGGTATACGGAGCTGAGGCAATGATACCCATAGAAATTGAAATGGCATCCTATCGGGTGGCAATGCAAGCTGGGCTTCAAGGCTAAGAGCAAAATCAAATAAAAAGAAGATTCGAAGAGCTCTCTAATCTAGAAGAAAAGCGGCTTGAAGCATATAAATGTCTCCAAGCATATCAAGCTAGAATGGCTCGTGCATTTGACAAATTAGCAAGACTCAGAGCATTTGTAAGACTCGGCTTCCTTGCCTTCCGTCTGGTGTGTGGGATGACTGTCCACTAATGCGTCCAGGCTTGGCGACGCGTTAGTGTCGCGTCGTGGGTGTCCGACGTGACAGTCATCCGTGTCGCGACGAGCGTGTGCGTCGCGTCGTTGTCGCGCCCGGTTTCTCCATTGTGTCTTCGTGTTGTGCCCGGTCAACGGGTCGCGACTGCTTTCTGTCGTGTCGGTCGTCTGACGCCTGTCAGAGTGGCAGGTATGTCAGTACGGCCTGTCGCGTTGTCGCGGCGTCTGTAAGGGACGCGTTCTTATTGCGGTCTGTTGACCCGTCGCGTTAAGGTTCTTAATGCGACGGGGCGGTCCGTCGCGTTTTAGGTGCCGAAGGCTTAAGGCCTTAGCCGGCTACCCCTTTCCCCTTTCTCTCCTCTTCTTCCCTTTCCCCTCTTCTCCGGCGATGGGGAGGTTCCCCTCCGGCGATCGGGGCGTGGTTGCGCCAGCAGGCTCGTGGCGGAGCGGCGTCGTGGAGCGAGGAGGAGGTGGCCGAGCGTCGTGAAGGGCCCCATTGGGGTTCGTTCTTTGTGAAAGGTAGGGATTACTGGAACTCTTCTCGATCCGGGCGGATCGGGTGCTCTTCGTGCTTTCTAGCTAGTTTAGATAGCCTCCTATGCTCCCCTCCCCCGTGTGTGATGTGTTACTCGCTTTACAGCTTTCTAGGGTAGTTTCTTGTTTTCGGAGTTCCTGCTGCTCTGGCCGGTGAGGGACTGGTAATCCCTACTGGGCCTTGTTCGCGAGGCTCACCCCCCTACTTCCTTCAGCTAGGGGCTCGCCATCGCGGGAGCTCGACGTCGGACGGGTTGCGGAGGCGGCTGTGGCGCCGTGTGTTGTCAGCAGCAGTAAGAGCGAGTGTTGTGAGCTCTTGTACCGAGTGAGCTGAGAGTTGTGTTTTGCATGTCCTCGGGGTATGCTCTTAAGGACTGCACTTTTCCTCTGTACCTGTGCTTTGCTTGGGACACGTTGTACAGACCTTTGTATATTGTACAATTTTATAGTTATTTAAATTCAGTCATATCTCACTAGACTATTTCTTCTAACCCTTCCGGATCTTCGGATCTGTGGGTGGTGACGCAATCTTCGGGTCCCTTGCGAGGGTCCGGTTGGGTCGTTACAGTGGTATCAAAGCGAGGAGTCTGCTGAGATTGGTAATGAGTTAATAACTATAGTTGTCCCAAAGAAAGGTACTAGTGCGCTGCTGACACCGTCCGACTAGTGTTAGGCTTGTGCTTTCAATTGTTTTGTAGGTGTGTGGCTTCCCTGTAAGTTTCATGTGCGCGTCGCAGTAGGTTGCGGTTGTTGTTGCGCCGCGTGCGTGGCGAGTGTGATCGCTCGGTGTGTTCGTGCCGTGGTGGCGCGGTTGGCGGTGAACTCGCTGGTAGTGGTCTTTCCGTATGGAGGACGGTTGCAGGCAAGTCCAGGTGCAGTGCTCCTGGTCGTCTTCGGCGCATTTGAGTGTGTGTGCGTCGCGAAGGCTGAGAGAGCCTGCGTGTGGTGTGGCCTTCACCGGTGCAGAGTTGTTGTCTGTGGAACCGGTCGAGGTGTCTCTGCCTTGTTAGCTGCCCCTCTGTTGTTGGGGTGTGTGCTGTATTAGTCTTGTGTGTGTGGTCTCTTGTTTGTGTGTTGTTGTGCGCTGTGCTCTGCTTGGTCGGGGTTGTTGCTTGGGCTAAGCAGGTGTTCTGTGTGTCGTGTTGCATCGCTTGTTGAGCGCTGGGACACTTGCCTGTGGCTGTTGTCGGCCTGGTGCTGACTGGTTGTGAGCTCTGGTGAGGTGCTCCCGGAGTTCTTCTCTGTTGGTTCTAGCGGAAGCGAGGTTTCTCCAGAACTGTGTTGTGCTCGTTTCTGGTTGCTGTTGCACTGCCCTCGAGGCTGAGGTGCATCGCTTGGTTGCCCTGTGTTCTGGTGAGATTTCCCAGAACCGTTTGCTATTGTTTTGGTGAAGGTTTCTCTCAGGACTGTTTCGCACTCGTTTCTGCTGCTGTCGTGCTACCTCAGAGTCTGAGTGTGCTGTTGGTTTGGCTGGTGCGTTCTGGCGAGTTTTCCCAAAACGGTGCCTTGGTGTTTTGGTGGAGGTTCTCCCAGGACCTGCTTGCGTTACTTCTGCAGTTCTGCTTGCTGTAGTGTTCTCTCTGATGGTCCGTGTCGTTTGGGTTGTGCATTCTGGTGAAGGTTCTTCCCAGGATCGCCCTTTGTCGCTTTTGGTAGAGGTTCTCCCCAAAGCTGCTTCGTGTTGTTTTGGTTGTCGCTGCTCTCTCTCTATAGAGATGAGCTGTTGTTGTTGCCGGTTGGACTGTCTGCGTTACAGTCTGCCTAGGCGTTTTCGGTCAAGGCGTTGTGCGCTTGGCCGTGCGTCTGGCTATTGCGTTGGCCAGCTTGTCTTGTTGTTCGTTTCCAAGTTTTCTCGACCGTGTTGGTGGACTTTGTGTGTCCCTGTGGCTCAGATGGTTTGCTTCGTTTCTCGCGCCCTGCGTGCTCTCCCAGATGGTGGTCTGGTGAGTGCAGTGTGTGTTTGGCTGGCTGTGCTTCTTGTGGAAGCGTCAGTCTTGCGTTGGGGTTTTCCCTCTTGTGTGTGGAACAGACTCGTTGTGTGTGTCACCTTCCTCTGCTTTCCGTTGGTTACTCGGGGTGGTGATGCTCCACTGTGGTGTTGTGTTGCCAGGGTGCGCATCGTTGCGACCTTCTGGTGGAGTCATCTTCCCTTGAGTTGTTCTTGGGTTGAGTTGGTTGCTCCCCTCGTGCCGACGTTTCCTTGTGGCACCGTGGGTCGGTGGACCTGTTCGTGCCATTTGCCGTTGTAATTGTTTCTTGCTACCTGCCTGAACAATTTGGGGCATTGGGTCCCTGTTGGTTTGGTGTGAGGTAGTATCGTTTTCTTGTCGGGTTGCATGCATGAGCGTTGCTCTGCTGTGCATCGGTTTTTTTGCTTGGCTTGCTCGTGCAAGCGTTGCTCCGGTGTATGCTCGATTGTGCCTCGGCTTGTGCCTTGGAGGCTTTTCGTGTCATCGTTTGGTGTTTGGCCTCTCTATCGGTCGCGATAGAGGTGGTGCTTCTTGCTCTTGCCCGCTAGGGAGTCGCTGTGGCTTTTGCTCCCCATGCGGCAAAGTCGGTGCTCCGTGTTTTGTGTGCTTCTTGGAGCGGACGTGGTTGTCGCACTCTTGAAGTAGTTATCGGCTTTCTGTGTGCTTCTGTTGTGGGTCTCTGGTGGAGAGTCCCCTTCGGTGAGCTCTGTGTCGTCTCGGGCCGTTGGTGCAGATGCGTGTGCTGCACCTTGAACGTTTTTCGATGCTTCGTGTTTCTGTACCTCAAGGGCTGTGGCAGGCGTGGCATGTTGTGCCCTTTCAGGCTTACGGTCCTTTGCGTGTGGCTTTTGGCGGGTCTCTGGTGAAGAGTCCTTCCCGTTAGCCCGTGGTGTTATTTCGGCCGTTGGTGCACCTGTGTTGCACTTTGCTTAGTTTTGGTGCTTGTGGTAGCACCGTGTGCTCGTGCTCGAGTGTTTTGGTTTTGTGCCGTCTGGAGCCTTGGTGCATTGTGTTGTACCTTGGGTGGCTCCTAGTGCTTGTGATAGCACCACGTGTTGTGCCGTGTGTCTGTTCGGGAGTTTCGTGCGTTGTTTCACGACTTCGCTCGGTGTTGGAGGCGTTGAGCTTTTCGCGTCTGGGACGCGTGTGCTAGCCTCAGTCTTGTGGTTGTACCGTTACCGCTGTGGGCTGGCTGCTTTGCCTTGTCTAGGTGGCCCTATCGGTGGTACGCCAGGCTGTGGTCGTAGCTTGTGTCCAGATTTCCTTCTCGCTTTGGGAGCGAGTATGTTTGGTTGTGGTACCCTACTTCGGTTTGGGTCCCTCTGAGGTCGACGTGTTGTTCTCGACCTCTGCGGTTGTTTTAGTTTCTGTGTGGTTGTGCGTGGCGTTAGTGAGTCTGGAAGCCGATGGCGGAGTCTCCTGTCAGTTTGTCTGGTGACAGTAAGGCCTATTGGCTTGCCAGTACTCGACCACGTGGTTCGTCGACGTTGTGAGGTGCCAAGTTCTGGCTTGACTTCAGACGTCTTTCGTGTTTCCGTCGCGGTGTGCCACGTTGTGGAGTGTGTAACTCCCAAGTTTTGTGGCTCTGCGTGCGTTCGGTGTCCTTGTCGGACCACGAGGAAGGTCTGAGTGAGACCTAGTGGGGACAGTGGATGCCGTTTCCACGTGTTGAGGTTTCTTCGCGTGCGTTTGCTGTCCCTGTTAGACCGTGAGGAAGGTCTGGTTGAGACCTAGCGGTGACAGTGGATGTCGTTCCGTGTGTTGCGAATCCTCCGCGAGTGTGGTATTGCTCTGGTTCTCGTCGCTCGCATGGCTTCTTGGTTGGGCCGGTGACCGATGCTAGTTGCTGCTAGTAGCGTAAGGCCGATCCTCTGGGTGTCGTGCTCGACTCCAGGCGTTTCTCATGTGGTTGTTGGCAACCACGCCCTCTGTCGTGTTTTCCGGCGACAGAGTGGGTTGCTGATTGGTTGGTCCCAACAGTGAGGTCTGTTGGTGGCTGCAGCCGTGTAGTTTTTGGCTGGCGTTTTCCGCTGTTCGGGCCGGATTTGGCGTCGCTCGGCACCTGTGGGGTTGTCGTTCCGTTTGGGCGCCCCACGTGTGGCTAGAGTGAGCCGTCGGTTTCTCGGCTTGGTGCTCCACTCGTGATTGGGGCGTGTGGTGAGCCGTTCGGTTTTCAGTTGTGTGCCCCTATGTGTTGGGAGCCCGTTGTATGAGCCGTTGGTTTTCCGGCTTTGTGTGCTCCGTGCGTGTTTGGCTGGGCGATTGTTGCCACGAGGAAGTCATGTTGAGACTTAGTGGCTTGATCGCATTGGTCTTACGTTTGCTCCCTGTGTTTCGTTTCGTGCCTTGGGATCGTTTGGGTTTGTCCTGATTTCGAGGACGAAATTGTTTTAAGGGGGGTAGAATGTAAGACCCGGCTTCCCGACCTTCCGTCCGGTGTCTGGGATGATTGCCCACTAACACGTCCAGGCTTGACGACGCGTTATTGTTGCGTCGTGGGTGTCCGACGCGACAGTCATCCGTGTCGCGACGAGCGTGTGCGTCGTGTCGTTGCCGCGCACGGTTTCTCCGTCGCGTCTTTGTGTCGCGCCCGGTCAACGGGTCGCGACTGCTTTCTGTCGTGTTGGTCGTCTGACGCCTGTCAGAGTGGCAGGTATGTCAGTACAGCCTGTCGCGTTGTCACGGCGTCCGTTGGGGACGCGTTCTTGTCGCGGTCTGTTTACCCGTCGCGTTAAGGTTCTTAACGCGACGGGGCGGTCCGTCGCGTTTTGGGTGCCGAAGGCTTAAGGCCTTGGCCGGCTACCCCTTTCCCCTTTCTCTCCTCTTCTTCCCTTTCCCCTCTTCTCCGGCGATGGGGAGGTTCCCCTCCGGCGATCGGGGCGTCGTGGCGCCGGCGGGCTCGTGGCGGAGCGGCGGAGCGACGTCGTGGAGCGAGGAGGAGGTGGCCGAGCGTCGTGAAGGGCCCCATTGGGGTTCGTTCTTCTTGAAAGGTAGGGATTACTAGAACTCTTCTCGATCCGGGCAGATCGGGTGCTCTTCGTACATTCTAGCTAGTTTAGATAGCCTCCCATGCTCCCCTCCCCCGTGTGTGATGTGTTTGTACCGTGTGGGCGGCCCGGGATTGAGGATCCCGCTGGTCTGTGAAGCGCGCGGCATTGTTGATTGTGCAATTCCGTTGTCTAGAGTTCCTTGCACATATCAACAAGCTCACCTCCTCTAAACTGTCTCACAGAATTAAAATAGTAAAAAGGAACTAGCACAATGGTGAGAATAGGTCATATCCACGGAGAGGCTGAATAGAACTTGAATTTAAACTACTTTAACTGACATCCTTCTAACGACAATGCATTAAAAATAAATGTGTAAATAACACCAATCAAATCTCTCACAATCTTGACAGATCAGACTTATGAAAGAATAAGTGGAATTGAAAACCAAAGAGTTGGTATCACTGTACCCTCACAGCTCGAGAGATTAAACAAGTAGACAAAAATAGAAATTAAACTAAAATGGCATAAGATGTAACTCTAATTCTACGTAAATCTGAAGCTCAAAGAAAATGAAAGAAATGACAGAACAAGAATTCTGAACAGAGAACTTTTCAACCCAATGTACCCCTACAGCTCTGAATACAGGAAAAGTAAATGATGAAAAACCAAAAAAAATCGAACCCCCAGCCCTCTGCTCTGCATAAACCGAAATTACAGAAAATGGGAAACTGAAAATTCTAAAAAATTCCAACCAGACCCCCCTGGAATTCTGAAGAACTCTCCTACAGATGCTCAAAACTCTCCAATATCTGTTGAAAGGAAAAGTACAGGAAAAGAACCTAAATTCCTAAAAGAAATCCTAACCAACCAGCCCCGGCGGCGAAGAGGACCTCGGGTCCTTTTATAGGCCTCATGGCCTTCTTCTTCCCGCCTTCCACCAGGATCGCCGGCTTCAGCACACCAGGATCGCCACCTCATCTGCACAAGCTCCATCGCGGCCCACCTCAGCAGCTCAAACCTGGATCGCCACATCAGCTCCCCAGCCGCGCAGCATCTGGCCGCTCCTCTCCGCACAGCACAGCACACAGCCACATCAGCTCGCCCCAGCCAGATCTGGCTTCACACGGCCTGTGTCGCATGCACAGCTCCATCGCGCCGGCGCCTGCATAGGGTCTGCACACCGCGCCAGCTGCCCTGGCTTCGCACGAACCAGCTTCCACCAGCCGCGCAGCGCACCTGGCCGCTCCAGGTTCAGCATGCCCCCATCGCCATCTGCTGCTCACGGCAGCTCCACACCCAGCACGCACCTGGGCGTCATCCGCCTCCAGCCAAACCGCCTGAGCGCCAGAGGCCCAGAGCACCATCTGCGCGCGCCGAGCAAAGCATCGCCAGCCACCTGCACATCTGCAACCGCGCCCCCGCCATCGCCTGAGCTCCTCCCAGCATCTCACCAGAGCTCCAACCCAGCGCCGCCTCCAGGAAGAACCCAAATCGCCCTGCTTCTGGCTGCTTCCAGCACCTGGTGGAGAGGAAAAGAAGTATTTTAATTAGAGTGTGTGGATATAGTGGGAATATTTAAAAATTGTTTTATTTATTTATTTTTTTGATGGGTGGGGTGGGTTATGTGGTATGATTATCTTATTATAGATTGGGTATGATAGATTAAAAGTATTTATTTATTGGATTGGGTGTGAAACTATTTGTTTTTTATTTACAATTCAAACTAAAAAATATTTACAAAATTAGTATTTTAACAACATTATTTATTTACAATATCTTTTAAAATGAACTATTAGTCAACATGGAGAAATGATTTACATGAAAATCTAACATGTGTAGTTTAACCCAGTATTAACTAATATGTTCAAAAGATTTTTCATGGATGAAATGAAAATTAAGGTCAATGTGCACATGATTCTGATAATTGATGTCTAAAATCAACTTTATGTACGAAATTTACGCTAAAAATTTAGTAATTATCAGTCTGCCTCTCCACTGATGTTGCGACGGCTCGGCGCGTCGCGACATCAGAAGAGGCGTCGGCCCGGTCGGGCGAGACCTTATCGCGATGCGATTGGCGGTCGCGATAAAGGGCGTTGTTGCGATGCGTTTCTTGGTCGCTACAGGGCTTGCTGTCGCGGCACTTCGTCTGGTCGCGACAAGGCTGTCGCGGTGCCCTTGCCCGTCGCGATGGTGTCGCGACGACCTTGGGGGTCGCGACATTACTTGTGTTGCCTCGGTGCTTCTGTTGGCCCGGTTGTGTGTCGGCGTGTGCCCTAAGGCAGGCTTTGCCCTTAGGACCTTCTGGTAGGGAACGCGGCAGGTTGCCTCCCTGCGTTCGGCGACCGAAGGTAACACCTTCGTGGCCGTGTCCTGGCAGTGGTGCTAGGAGAGTCGCGTCTGTCTAATAATCGATTGACTGGCGGTCAATCGATTATTAGCAGAGCGACAGGTTTCTGTACTATCCGGTGGTGTTCCGAGGTTCTAGCCGTTCGTGCGTGCCTTGGTTGGCCGACAGCCCTTTTGAGGGTCCGTGCGTGCCTCTCGCTTGCTGGGCTTGTCGTGTGTTACAAGCCAGCAGTTCGGCGTGGTTCCTATTGTGCTTGCCTCGCCTTTCGCCCGGTGCTTGGCACTTGAGGGCTTGTCCCGTTCAAAGGTTGTCTCCGTTGCTTGGGACCCCCATCATCGGGAGCCTGTTGAGGGAGTGCTCCGGGCTACGAGCGTGCTCGAGTTGGCAGCCGACTGGGCGGACTCTGGAGCTGAGGGGAAAACGAGGTTTGGACAGCGGCGCTGTGTCATTTGTAGAGCTCTCTTGTCTGGGGCGGGATGCCGAGGTCGTTGAGGCGGTTCTCTTCCCGGTGCGGCCCAGACAGTCCTTTGTCTCACTGTCTCGCTCTACGTTGGTTCCGGAGCTATGTAGGGAGGGTCAGGCGTGAGGCCGTAGCTGGCCAGGCTGCGGTGTTGCGTGTGTTGTGTGCTTCTGTGGCGGCTCTGTCTCACCCTTCCGTGGGGGCGGAGGCAGGAGCTAGGCAAGCGAGCAGAGCGTGTGGACCACGGGTCCCCCTCTTGGCTGCTAGCGGCGGTGACTTGGTTGCTGTTGTTGTGACGGCGTTTCCTCACGACGTTTCCAAGTGTTATCTGTTGCCCTAACTTGCACGACAGTTATAGCCTGGCTGTGCCTAGTTTACGTGGGCGTCGTTGGTTTGGCCTTGTGTGGACCCGTGCTTCTGGTGGTTTCCGCTTCGGTGTTCTCTCAGTTCCGTGGTCCCGTTCTTGGGTGCCAGTCCGTGGTGGCACCGGTCGTGTGGTGGTTCCCAGCCTTGTGGCATGTCCACGGTCCGGTGTGGTTCTGCTTGTGGGCCCTCGACCTTGTGGAGGTTTAAGGTGGTCGTGCTTGTGGTGAGACATCGTTCTTACTTGGTTGTTGCGTGGTCTCGGCAGGTGTGCCGATGGTTGCTTCTGCTTTATGCCCGACTCCGTTGGTTTCTGCGGGAGTCGTGTGTGTGGCCCGACCTCGGTTGGTGGTCGTGGCGTTGCGCTGTTCTCTTCCGTTGCTTAGTAGTATCCTGCTGTAGGTGTTACTCGCTTTACATCTTTCTAGGATAGTTCATGTTTTCGGAGTTCTTGTTGCTCTGGCCGGTGAGGGACTGTAATCCCTACTGGGCCTTGTTTCTCGAGGCTCACCCCCCTACTTCCTTCAGCTAGAGGCTCGCCATCCGCAGGAGCTCGGTGTCGGACGGTTGCGGAGGCGGCTGTGGCGCCGTGTGTTGTCAGCAGCAGTGAGAGCAAGTGTTGTGAGCTCTTGTACTGAGTGAGCTGAGAGTTGTGTTTTGCAAGTCCTCGGGGTATGCCCCTTAATGACCGCACCTTTCTTCTGTACCTGTGCTTTTGCTTGGGACACGTTGTACAAACCTTTGTATATTGTACATATTGTTATAGTTATTTAAATTCAGTACATATCTCACTGGACTATTTCTTCTAACCCTTCTGGATCTTCGGATCCGTGGGTGGCGACGCGACCTTTGAGTCCCTGGCGGGTTCGGGAGGTCGGGTCGTTACAGCATTTAAGCAAGGAGATCTAGTCATGGTCAAATGCAGAGAAGTAATGGCAGGAAAGTCAAGTGGCAAGTTGCAACCCATTAGGCATGGCCCATATATCGTCACCTTGGCATATGAAGGAGGCGTATGTAGGCTGGTGGACCATAAAGGGCACCGTACCCTTTCTTCCTCTCAATGGGAAACATCTAAAGCTGTACCATGCGCCAGAACATCAATTCTCTGGCCAACCATTAATGCAAAAATCCAATCACTCAAAAAGGCAAGAAGCCGAAGAAGGATAAAAGCTACCCTCTTTGGGGATTGGTGCTGAAATGAAAGTTTGCCACAGATGGGGACAAAGAAATCAAACCTCTTTCTATCTGTCGTAATACCTAAATCCCAAACCTTCAACCTTGTCAAAGCATGAAGCCGAAGGACATCCTTGTACAAGCCATGAATGAGTGAAGTTGAGGAGTTATATTACACCTCTCATTTTCATTAAAGTCAAATCCAACCATAGCCAGCAACCACAAGGGTAGGCTAAACCAAATCCTAATTCCAAATCTAGCAACCATCAAGGTGGGTTACATCAAAGTCAATTCCAAACTTATAGCTAGCAAACCATCAAGGTAGGCTACATCAAAGTCAAATCCAAATCTCAAGTCTCAACCGGCAAACCATCAAGGTAGGCTATACCGCAAACTAAATCAAATCCCAAACCTTAGCTAGTAAACCACAAAGGTAGACTAAACCAAATCCTAACTTCAAACTATAGCTAGTAAACCATCAAGGCAGGCTATACCCAAATCAAACCTAAACTTTAGCCAGCAAACCATCAAGGGAGGCTACATCAAAGTCAAATCCAAATTTTAGCCATAAACCATCAAGGTAGGCTAAATCAAAATCCAAATCCAAATCCAAATTCCAAACTCTTAGCCACTAAACCGTCAAGGTAGGCTACCTCAAGTCAAATTCAAATTTTAGCCAAAGCCATCAAGGCGGGCTAAACTCAAACCCAAACCCAAATCCAGATCCAAATCCAAATTCCAAACCTTAGCCAGAAAACCGTAAAGGTAGGCCAAACCAAACCAAATCCAAATCCAAATTCCCAATCTTAGCTAGAAAACCACAAAGGTCGGCTATATTCAAAACCAAATTCTAATCTTTTCAATTACTGTAAACTAGTCAAACACCTAAATGTCAAAAAGACCCATACTCAGATACCAAGTTTCAAAAAAAAAGGGAAAAGAAAAGGGGTAAAAAATAGGGATACTCCGACGGACTTAGGTATACGCTCGTTGTATTCTTAAGGGTAAAAAGGTTAAAAAAAATCCGGCTGAGGTGAAAACCCGGAAGGATGCTTCAGGTAAAAATGGATAGCCCCTCAACGTGAAAGAGAATGACTTACTGCACTTTAGGAAAGTGCAGTAAGTGCAATCCACCTAGGATGGCAGCCCATGTGGCGCCACATGGGCTGTCAGGTGGTTTTTCTTTTTTTTTTGAAATCTAGCTTTTTTTTTGGAGCCTAATAGGGTGTTTGGGAGTAGTTTTAAAAAAAAACTATTTCTACTTAAAAAATGATGTTAAATTCAATTTTAATTTTAAATCATAAAAATTTGATATATCTGTTTGGTAAAAATAATATAATTTTTAAAATTTATGTTGGTGTGTTTGGGGAGGGGTGTGGCGGCGCCAGGTGGGGCAGCGCGGGGGGGGGGGCGCAGGGAGGGGCGCCGGAGGCGGGGGTTTTGGGGCGGCGGAGGGGGAGGGGGCAAGGGGGTCGCTGCAGGGGGTGGGGGTTCCAGCAGGGGGGAGGAGAGAGAGAGAGAGAGAGAGAGGAGAGAGAGAGAGAGATGTGTGTAATTTTTTTTTAAAAACTGGTTATGACTTGTTTTTATTTTGAGAGAGATTTACATAAGATAGAATTTTCACTTAAAAAAAAAAATTGCCAACCAACCAGGTTAAGATGTCTGACCTTCTTTTTTAAATTTAAGAGAAAAATTTGTTTAAAAAGTGCATCCAAACACCCTATAACCCATCTATTTTGGAGCCCAATTCATCTATTTTAGAGCCCAACTTTTTATTTTGGAGCCCAACTTACCTTTTGTTTTGGGGCCAAACTATTTTTTAGGCTCTAAAATAAAAAGTTGGGCTCCAAAATAGATGGGTTAGGATCCAAAAAAAAAGCAAGATTTCAAAAAAGAAAAAAAGAAAAACCACCTGACAGCCCATGTGGCGTCACATGGGCTGCCATCCTAGGTGGATTGCACTTACTGCACTTTCCTAAAGTGCAGTAAGTCTTTCTCCAACGTGAAAACCCGAAAGGTGCGTTGGAAAAAGCTAAATGGGGCTAGTTTCGGCAAAAACCTAAAAGGCGCTGAGGCTGGTAATGTAAAAAAAATTAAAAGAAAAAAAGAAAGAAAGAAAGAAAAAATAAGAAGAGAGAAAAGAAGAAGGAAAAGAAAAGGAAGGGAAAAAGGAGTGACCTTTTTAGAATCGTTCTCCATTCTATACTTACAATGCTCCAAGACACTCTGTATAAACATACAGAGGATAGTGACTACAATTAGGGCTGTTCATAATACGGTCCAAACCGTAAAACCGAACTGAACCGACCGGTTCGGTTTCATGGGCCAAGTGGTTCAGTTCGGGTTCAGGGTAGGAAACCGAAATGAACCGAATATAGATATATAATTATATAAATAATAAAATTTACAAAAAAAAAATGGTTAGCGCAGAGAGCAGTGGCGAGTTCGAAAATCGCGACCACCAGAAAACACAAACTCGCGACCGACCAGAAAAACATCTTTTTGCCATGTTTTTTAGAAAAATGCCAGAAAAACACCAAAAAACTGTAAGAAAAATGGGATTTCGGTTCACTGAATGAATTCGGTCAGTTCGGTTGCTTCAAAAAATGGAGGGAAACCGAACCGAATCGAACCGTGTACACCCCTAGCTACAATGTACAAGTTAAAGAAAGTCAAACGACAAGTTGTTTACAAAATATTATACTTGAAAGCAGAGACACTGGGGCTTTTTCCTCTTCAACCGTTCAACTTCCTTAGCCCTAGAAGAAATGGATTGGCAAAGCTTGGCTCCCTGTCCAGCAAAAGCAATTCCTTCTTGGGATGCGTTCGTAGCCTCTTTGGCCCTCCGGTCTAAAGAAGATCTCGACTCATCAACTCGCGTTGCAGCCTGGCAATTCTGTCTCTTTCTGCAGCCATCTCTGACTCCCACATTTTCTGACGCTTCTGTGTTTCGTTTGTACGGGAGTCAAATTCGTCAGCATCACTGGTCAAGGAGTATATCTTCTCTTCAATGTTGGATCCTTTGATTGTAAGGATTCCAGGCTGCGGTAGCATGGAGATGACGTACTTCGTCCTAAACTCCTCAACAGCAGTCATCTAGGGATCCCTGGAAAGACCCGTATAGAAGGCGGTAGTGGTGTTCTGCTCCAGTGCATGCCTGACAGCTTCAATTGATGGGGGATCTTCCGCCCTCACCATAACTCTCACTATTTTAAGCATTAATCCAAGAAAACCATCGCTTAAAGGAAGTGAAGTGGGCTGAACTCTTGTCGGCCATTCCACACCATGTCTGGGAAAGGCATCAAATTCCATCGGCGGAGACCCACTGTCATTAAGATGCGGCGAGTCACCTGCTAAAAGCACCAACAAGCAACAAAAGAAAGGTGATTAATAAAGAAACAGTAAATGAAATTCAAGTCTCGAAGGATAAGAGAGAGATCAAATCCAATCTTCCTCACCTAGAGAAGGGTCTCTTTCTGCCATTTCGGGGCTTGGAGGTCGATTGGAATTCGGCTGCTCCGTATGAAATCCTCGAGACGAGGAGGGGAGATCAGCCGGATATGGATTAAAGCTTCCTACATCTGTTGGCAAAGCGGATGTCTCGAGATTATATTCCGTCTGCTAGAGACCTTCATCATTTCCTGTGGTGTCCCCTACCTAAAAAGCAAAATGAGTTTGCAGCTCAAAAAATGGGCTCCTTGTATTCTCCCACGAAGGGAAAGGAGAGCTGGCCTCGGGTAGAAAATATGGGCTGGTTTCTCCGCCTGAAAAAAGTTGATTGATAAAATCCAAGCCGCCTGAGCAAGAAAAAAAAGTTAGTATGGTGAATGCATGAGAAAGGAACCAAATGGGCTATACATAGGCTCAAAAGGAAGATACCTTCAGGGACCGGTCCCCTGACAGGGAACTCCCCTACTGGCATCGGGACATAAGCCTCAACAGAAGCGGGAGATATTGCTCTAATGGGAGTCCCAATTCAGCAAATGTGAAGGTAGTATTGTCACCCTCTATCCCCACCGTTTCAAACATGGGACTGTGGGATGGCAATCTATCATCTTCGGTTTCTGGCAAAAAGGCCTCAGTCGCCCGTGAGGAGGTTCCATACTCTCTGCCATGAAAAGAGGGAGAATCTCCAGACAAGGGGTTATAATCATCTGAAGCGGCTGGGTCGGCAGCATCTTTATCTGTCTCACTATATGAGGTAAAGGAGTCTAAAAAAATGATGATGATGAATGAGCAAAAAATGATGAATGATAATGAGAGATGAAAAAAGACAAAGAAAACAGGCGAAAGAAAATACCGCCAAATGGGGTGGAATCTGTAATTCCATTCTACCAGCCTCTTGCATCTTGAGGAGGAGGGAATATCCAATGAGGATCGTCACTCCTGTCACCAGCAACTTCTGGAGCAGAGATGGCAGAGGCAGAAGATCCAAAGCAGATATGTGAAAAATAAGCAAAAAAAAAGGGGGAAGAAGAAGCAAAGCAAAAGGAAGAAATTCAAATCATCACTACATGTTGGCCCGGACGAAAAGGAAGGCGCCGACACTATCTGATCGAAGTCAACTTTACAAGTCCTGCTCGCCATCTTTACTGCATCCCAAATATCTTGCAGTGTGGAGGCATTTTCAATAAAGGGTAGGCATTCAAAGGCCCTGCATAGCCAATGGCATTGATTAAATGCCTCTCTCAATGTTTCCATGCCTCGTTGCTGACGCATTCAGGAGGCAGCTTCGCCGACAAAGGGACATTAGAAGCATAGCCGCAATCAGATAAAAAATGACTCCACCAGCAATAATCCAACGAGTCGTCGTCAATGGCTGGAGCCTGCCCTGAAGAAAGTTGCACAGGTTTCAAAGGCAACATTGTCCCTGATAATAATATTTGTCGGCTGCGGGGCAAAGTAGATTTTGCCTTCTTGGAATTATAAAATCTCAAATACGAATCCGCCAAGCTGGAGAAATGGCGACAAAGAAAGACATCCTCAATGAAGAATGGCACCAAATTCCTCTTCTTAAGGTGAGACTCTTCAGCCTCTCTCAGCTTACGGGGAGATTGTTGGAAAACGTTACTGTATTGGAACCACCATCAGGCATAGTAAATATCAATCTGCCCCACAGCTTCAGGAGCAAGAAGAATACAAATTGGGCCTATTTCCTTTCGATGGAAATAGTTCCACCAACTAGCAGCAATCAAATGAAGACTGTGACTATGACAAAGGTAGGCCTCTAGTGGAAAATCTGCATTCGGCGGAGTTGATTGATCATAGCCAAAGTTCTTAGAAAAACGGGAGGGATAATATGGCTCTAAAATAAGAGTTTTGTCCCCCTGAAATACTAGTACACGTGGCCGAATGCAGGATAACCAGTCTTTAACAGGGACTGGTCAGACCCTCCACAATGGGGTAAATGATATACTACCCCACTCGGACTCAAGATGCTATACAGTCTGGAGCCTCAAGAGATGCGATCAAATTGCAGATAGCCATGCTTTCCGGCTGGGAGGAAGGACAAATCAGAGCGAGCGCCAATGAGCTGCTCCAGTGAGTCCCCAGAAGGTCGGTTCATGAATGACAAAATCAATGGAGCTGTCGGGCGGGGCAAATCAATACTCTGGCACAAACTGGGCAGCAGAAGACCCGCCCAAGCACTCAGATAATGAGTGGCCAGCTGCGCCTTCCGGTCCCGTGGACACGGATGCAAAGTCAAAGACCCCAGTCCATGAAATATATTGGCCAGGGCTATGACAACCTTATAGCCTTCGGCATAGTTGTCAAGGCGACCGCCAAGGCGGCGCTTAGGCGTGAAGGCAGTTGTTGGGGGTCGCCTAAGTGGGCCGCCTAACTGGGCAGTGAAAAGGCGAAGCAAGGCGTCGCCGAGGCGCGGTAGGTGGCCCAAGGCGTGCGCGTTGGCGCCTTGGGCTGGTTACCGGGTCGAACCGGATCCACTTAGTGGATCAGATCCCAAATACCCCCCCCCCCCCGGCCCCGACTCCCCGGGTCCAACCGGATCCACTTAGTGGATCCGGATCCCAAAATAAAAACCCCCCCCCGTCCCCGTCCCCGACTCCCCTGCGTCTTCCCAATCCAACCCTCCCCCGCAGACACCAGGTAGGGTTCCTCCTCCCAGGACCTCAACGAAGGTCTCGCCGCGACGCCGCTGGAGAAGCTCTCGCCGGCGGCCGGAGAAGCTCTCGCTGCCCCCGGAGAAGGTCGCACCACCTTCAGACCTCGCCGGCGCGCCAGACTTCAGGTAAGCTCCCCGCCAATCCCCTCTCCCAACGTCCCACCCGACCCCCATGATCCCATCCCCCCTTTCCCGTCTCTCTCCCCCCCTCGGCCGGCTTCCCCCTTTCCCTGGCCCCTCCCTGTCCTCCCAACCTCTCTCCCTCCGTCTCTCTCTCTCACACAGGCACACACACAAAAATGATCACTCTCTGTCTCTCTCTCTCTGTCTTGTTCTCTCTCTCTCACACACACACACGCACGCCACGCACAGACACTGTGACAGTGTCCCGCCCTCCCCTCTAATCCCTCCTCTGACGTCCCACCTCCGCCCCCCATCCCCCCTTTCCCGTCTCTTCTCCCCCCCCCACCCCCACACCCCCCGGCCGGCTTCCCAGTTCCCACTTCCCCCCTCCTGTCCTCCCAACCTCTCTCCCTCCGTCTCTCTCTCGCACACCACACACACTCACAGACAAACACACAACTCTGTCACTCTCACACAACTCTGTCACTCTCTGTCTCTGTCTCTGTCTCCTCTCTCTCTCTCTCTCTCTCACACACACACACACACACACACACACTGTCAGTGTGTGTGATAGGTCCCGCCCTCACACACACACACAATCCCACCCCCCCCTCTCTCTCTCTCTCTCTCTCTCTCTCTCTCGTACACACACACAAGATGACAGTCCCCCCCCCAGACTAAGATGTCACTCTGACATAATAATATAGGAGTCACTCTTGAAATAGCCCAGACTAGACGTTATCTTTAGCGCCTAAGCGCGCTTAGGCGGGCGCTGTTGACACGGGGAGGAAATGAGGTAGAGTGTATAGAAGAGAGAGTATATGCAGAATACATTATTAGGATCATCGCGTTCTTTTGGTTTATTCATTTCATTCATTGAAGGGTATTCATTTGTTCGCATGCTTTGATTTATATCGCGGGGCGTGCCAGCCTGTCTAACAGACAGAAGAAAGAATCCGCGCAATGCGGAGGGAAATTGGGTGTCGTGAAACGGACGGGTATGGTGTCCGTGAAACGGACGGGTATGGTGTCCGCGAACGGAAGGGGGTGTCCACGAACGGACGGGGGTGTCCGCAAAGACGGGTATGGTGTCCGCGAACGGACGGTGTGTGTCCGCGAACGGACGGGTGCGCCGTTTTTTATCTGAACTTCTTGAGTCCCATGTCTATTCTCATCAGGCATTAGGGTAGCATGGCTGGACCTCCATCTCCATCGACCGGAATCGATGTTACATTACATCGAGTTAAAACTCTTGGTATTATTTAATACAATTTCTAACCGAATACCATTCATAGTAAAAAGGACGAGAGAAATATACATGCTTTAGAAAATCCTGATTATGACATGTTCTTCCTTCTTTTGATCACTTTGAAATGCTTTTTGCTTTGGTTATTCCATTTTTGAAAAAGACTGCCTTTGTGGGAGCCCAAGTTCGATTTCTTTTGAAAAGGGAGCGGGTATATTCCCGTGGACCGATTTGAGGTCTTTCCCTTTTTGCAAAAGGTTGATTATGGATTTTATTGGGAGAACATGGGGATTATTGTTATGAACGGGTGCATACCCGTGGATTTTGATTCTGAACTCGGGGGTATTATAACCAGAGCAACACTTCCGTATTAGAAAGGGATTGTGCGGTTTTTATTATGAGGTTCTTTTGTAATGCCGTTTCTGGGCAGAGTCCAAATTTGAGGTAAAGTTTATTTTCTCCTCATTTCATGCTTGTGCGGGTACAATTTCCGGAGATCATATGGATGTATCTCTACGGAAGTCTTGTCATATTTGTGTTCTCTGTCTGAAGTCCATTTCCACGGATATAGTTCTCGTGGAGGTGCATATGTGCTCCCATTTGGGGTGTCCGAGCACGGTTCTTGTCTTGTCCTCCTTTCTTTGGATGTGTGTATATTATCACAATCTCCTTTTTTCTTTTTTGAATATATGAGTATGTCTTGACAAGTCACTGCTTAGGCAGGGGGTCTTGTAGAAATATTTTCATATTGGTATATGCTTATATCCGTGTATTCTCGGAGGAGAACTTTACCCGGAGGGATTTTGCCTTAAAGAGATATATGTGTATAATCACGAATTGCGCTTTGTGAATATATTCTCAAACGGCATCTCTATTGAGCAGAGTATACCGGAAGATGTCCCCGTATGAGCGGGATTCCCTCTGAGAACATATACATAATGGGGCATATTTGTGATTATATAGATATATCCTCGGCGGAGTCTCCATTTGGGCAGAGGTTCCACTAAGAAATACATTATATAAACATAGAGTTGTGATTATACGGATATGAGTTTAGAGGGAAATTTGGCCGGGCAAGATTCCAGCTAAGAGACATATGCGTATATGGCAGATTCATGATTTTATGGATATGTTCTTAGGGAAATCTCCATTTGAGCAGAGTTTCCTCTAAGAAACATATGCATAAGAACATAAATTTGTGAATATACGAATATGTTCTTGGACAGAACCTCCGCTTGGGCAGAGTTTCTCTAAGAAACATATACATATACACGAGTTTGTGTTTACATGGATACGTCCTGAAAGAGATTTTTACCTGGGCGGGATTTCCCTAAGGAAAATTTGTATAGTTACAAATTCGTAATCTTTTATATATGTGTTCTTGGACGGAATCTCCACTTGGGCAGAGTTTCGTCTTAAGAAACATATTATAAGAACACAAATTTGCGAATATACGAATATGTCCTTGGGCAGAACTCCGCTTGGGCAGAGTTCCTCAAAGAAAACATATACATATAGCACAAAATCCACCATCCCAGAGTCTCGTCGATGGGCGGGGGGAGAACATGGGTATTTAAATGCCATGTGTCCATAGAGTCTTGCTCGATATGGACGGCATTTAAAACCCGGGATATCACCCCACAGAGTCTTGCTCGATGTGGGGGATGGGGATTAAGAAGGAGTGTTGATGACGATACGCCGACCGCTCCTCTCTCGCGCCGGCCTATCGGGCTAAAGAAGGGGATTTGTACCTTCGAACACCAAGCAGGGGGATTGAAGAATGAGAGAGGGAATGAGCAAAGGCTCTTTTCTATTTTTCTGGAATTTCCCGACAAGGCTTCGCCGAGGCAAGCAAAGGACCCCCTTCCTTATGGAATAGGGGGGTATTTATAGGGGTTTCGGCCCCTTACATGCGTGGAGAGGGGAGAGAGAGAGTGCCCCAACCGATGGTGACCTCATGATGAGTCACCATCGGTTAGGGGAGAGTCCCCTTAACGATGGTGACCTCAACATGAGGTCACCATCGGTTAAGGGGCTAACCGATGGTGACCTAAGTAGGTCACCATCGGTTAGCCCTTAACGATGGTGACCTCATGTTGAGGTCACATCGGTTAAGGGGGACTCTCCCTAACCGATGGTGACCTCATCATGAGGTCACCATCGGTTAGGGGGTCCTAACCGATGGAAAGAGAGGGGGGAGAGAGGGGGGGGTTTGTCTATAAATACCCCCCTACACCCTCATTTCTAGGACTTGCTGGAGCCCGGAGGTGCTGCTGAAGTCCTGCTTGTTTTTTGGAGTTTCGCCCGACTTCTCGGAGTTTTGCCCGATCGGAGGGTGCTTTTGCAAGCCTCGGAGTTCTTCCTCGAGTTGTTCTTTGTGCTTGTTCTTTGTATTCGGTCTATAGACCTTGTGCTGGGGCCGGAGGTGCTGCTGGAGTCCGGCTCCGTTTCCTTGGTGCTTCGCCCCAACTTCTCGGAGTTCTGCCCGATCAGAGGGTGCCTTTGCAAGCCTCGGAGTTCTTACTCGAGCTTGTCTTTGTACTTGTCCTCGTACCGGTCTATAGACCTTGTGTGCCGGATTTTTCCGTGCTTCGTACTTTGGACGGAGACATGTTCTCCTTGTACTTTCATTTTAACCGGGACTCCGGGCACCATTTTAAGGGCCGGAACTCCCCTGCTGAATTTTGGGGAAGGATCCGCTAATAAGTTTGTAACTTGAATAACCTTGGGGTCATTTTAAATCACAACTTTTTGGCCTCTGAGCAGGCTGTGTTGATAATGTATTGTAACCAGGCCTGCTGATAACCAACATTTAATTTTCGTGGCCCAACGGCCCCTTTCATATGCCCACGACTTGAACCGTCATCCGCCAAAATAGGCTTCAACTAGGTAGTCGCGCGGACCATCATCTGATGGATTTTGTAATTTTCGCTGAAATAAACGTGTCACACTTTTGCCGTTCAACAGCGCCTAAGCGCTTAGGCACACAATGAGCCCAAAAACGCCTTGGTCGCTTTGTCGCCTTGACAACTATGGCCTTCGGCTAAAAGACAGGCAGGGTATATCAATCCCGGCCTAATTGACTCTTCTTTACCATGTGGAATTACAAAGGTGGCAAGCTAATATACCAGATATGCAGCAAGATACGTGCTATCCGGTAAATGACGTGGGTTCCACCCTTCATTTGCTGGAGCATACAAGTACCGCCCACGTCGTCGCTTCTTCGACTCCAACTGTTGGTACTGCTCCAAAGGGACACCCTCTGTTGCAAAATTGTCAAAAAAGCAAAACGGCCCGTTGTAGAAGAAACGGATCCAAGCATTTTGGCTCACTCTCATGGTGCTGGAAGAAGTGCTCTGATCATTTTTCCTTCCGGTACGGGCCAAATCCTGCCATACTTTCGTTAAGTATCGAAGGCTATAAGGGAGAATATATTGCCCTGAGCCATTACTGCGATGACAGTACAAATCATTAAGGGTGACTTCTTCATAGGGAAGCCTGGATATGGGCAAGCCAGAAATCCGGTGAAAACTCCATAGATCAATATTGGTTTCTCCTTCGGCTGTCCCAAAGGTATTCCAACGAGCGTTAAATCGCTCTGCAAATGCCTGAAGAAGCCCCGCATGGCAGGGGTAGTCATATAAAGCAGCTGATATAGCGTCTAGAATTCTCGATAAATTCAGGAGTTCGCCATAATGGTGTAAGACATCATCAACCACTCCGTGGCCCGGAATGGAAAATGTGGGAGGGCAACACTGACCACTTCCCATACCAGCTCGGCATGGTACCATCGGTAATCTTGTCGAGAAGGCAGCATTTGTCATAGCCACCGACAGCATACCATTGATCACAGGGCATTAATAGCAAGCCATTTGTCTGCGCCTGGGTCTTGTGATGACCTTTGAAATTCCAGGTCACATGAGTAATTCTCTGCAACCGCACATAATAGTCAAGACTTCGGGCAAAAGAACCCAGTGCAGTGGCAGGAGGCAGCCAGTCCTGAAAAGTGAAGCCCAGGGGAAAACTGGGAAAAGAAAAGGCACAAGTCCCGAGGAGACTATCCCGAGATTCCAAGATAGCTACCTCTAAATATCGTCGCTCTGTAGATATGCAAGGGTCATCAGCAGACATACGCGGCGGGACAAACTCTGGTGAAAGGAAATAGATGTTTGTCCAATGGGAAATGTTCGGGATAATCCGACTCCCGTTGGTATGAGTAAATCCCCCTCTGTTGTTTGATGAGAGAGGTGTTGACTTCGCCATCATCTAAAAGTTCTTCAACGGGTTTGTTGGCGACAATATTGTGACCACGATCCAGTGATAGTACATTGTCCCTCGTGACACGAGGTGGCCCCAGGGCGGACATTAAAGCAGTCGATAAGGCAACGCCATCACGAGTACTCTGGGCGTAGTCGTCACGGTGCAGAAATTCTTTTCCACGAGGCCTGATGAGTGCCTGGAAAGGGAAAGGAATACAAGAGTGAAAAGGAAGAAAAGTCAAAAGGCAGCAAGTCTAGCCAAGTGACAAATCAAGGTAACAGAGCATCAGCTAAAGGGCGGAATAAAATATGAAAGCTATGAATAGCAGATCTACACGGACCATATGTCGTTATTCGCAAATTCTGGCGTGTATCCCGTGGGGGGCATTTGTTGAATCCTGAAAAGTTCATAGTGGATATGCCAAAAGTTATTTATGTCCAATGGTTACTTAGGTAACATTGGGTCAAATTCCCTTTCAAATTAAGGGAAGGAACTTATTGACGAAGCCGGCATCGAATCTCTCCAGTGAAACAGAAGTTCAGAAAGAATGACGCTTCGATGAAGATATGTTGCGGAAAAAATTCGGCAGCACAATGTCAATAAGACCAAGTTCAAAAAACATTACATCTTCAAAAAAAAAAAACACGTGCAGCAGGAAGCGTCAAGCACTTGCAAACTCAACCCTTCATCGAGAGGTCTCCAAGGAAAGGACAAAGATTTAACGGCATCAACACCCCTCGGAAAGAAATCACGAGGGTATATTTATAGGAAAATCACCCATGTAAAACCACCTTGACCGACAGATCTTTTCCATCGGTTAAAGCCCATCGGTTAGGGGAGAACCTTAACCGATGGTGTCTTTCCATCGGTTAAGGGTTTCCCCTTAACTGATGGAAACCATCCATCGGTTAAGGGGGACCCCCCCTAACCGATGGAACCTCCCTTAACCGATGGAAACCATCCATCGGTTAAGGGAGCAAGGGCTTAACCGATGGAACTCTTCCATCGGTACCCCTCTCTTTTCTCTCTATGTAAAGGGGCAAAACCCTTATAAATTGCCCATGTAGCTCGATGGCAACGAGACATCTCTTGGAGGAGAACTTTTTGGAGGTCGAAAATTTAAAAAAATGGAAACTCTTGCTTGCTCATCAAAGAAGTTCTGCTCGACGTGAAGGTATTCGCCCCCGACAAAGCAAAAAGGTCGTCCCCCTCCGGTTACGAAGTCTCCTTAATCTCCCTTCATGTCGAGTCAGTCTTTATGGGGGGATTCTAAAATCCAAATGTAATCCATATCTCCACATCGAGCTAGTCTCTGTGGAGATAAATTAAATCGTGCTCGTATGCTCTAATGTTTAAATACCTTCCGTGTCGAGCGAGTCTCCACGGCATGGTTTGGCGCATCGGATCGAATCAGTCCGATTCGGGCGAATCGATGCGAATCAGGAGAAACCCGATTTGCCCGATTCCCATCGAATCAGACCAATTCCCATCCGATTCCCATGCGAATTGGTCCGAATCTGGCGAATCGTGGCAGATCAAGAGAAACCCGATTCGCCCTGATTCTTCGATGCGGCGAACCTTGCTCCACGGGTATAAGGTATTTAACATCAATGTTCTTGTGTTTTAAATGTTTTCATGTCGAGCTAGTCTCCATGGATATAAGCATTTAGACACTTATGTTCTTCCCCCTCGTTGAGCGAGTCTCCGAGAGGGTAAGTTTTTGTGCTCATATGTGTATATCTTTCTGAGGAAACTTTGTCCAAGTGGAGGTTCTGCCCGAAAGCATACCCATATGTCCACAAAATATATGTTCATATGTGCCCGTTTTATGGGGAGACTCTGTCCGTACAGAGACTATACCCTAAAATAATATGGCCATATGTCCATCAAGTATATGTTTATGTGTTTGTGCGGTAATTCTTCCCATGTGGAAGCTTTGCCCAAATACACAACATATTCAAATAATCAAATAAATCCTCGGGTATATACCCACCCATCCCTTCAAATTGCATGCTAAACTCGCAAATCGAGTCCATGCTCTTTTTAAAGCAAAAATCTTTTTTTTTTTTCAAAACAAAATCCACTATATCCGATAAAAATAAAACACCACATTACTATTTTCTAAAAAAAAATGTAAACCTCTCGACTTTTGCTATCAACGGTGTTCGGGTTAAAATTGATGTAAATCAACATCAAAGCTTTTATTCCGATCGATGGAGACAAGGGTCCAGCAAATGCTACCCTAATCGCCTGATGAAATAAATCACGGACAAACAAGTTCAAAATAAACTGGCGCACTTGTCCATTCCTTGGACATAAATTTTCTCTCCGCATCGTGCAGATTTCAAATTCTGTCTATTAGACAGGCTGGCATGCCCCGCAAGGCAAAACAAATAAATAAAAATCAAATCAAACTCAAACACCATAAAAAAAATATAATCACACCATGAAATTTTTTCCGCGGTCGACAATACTGATGGACCTTAGTAGCTCATTTGCCATGGTCCAACAACTGGACAGTTCACTTAAGATTGGTTGCGGTTGAACTGTATCGGGTTTGGTGGTGACTTGGTTTGCGTTTCATTAAGTGTTTCTTTTTTACTTATAAAATTAAATTTACTCTGGATAGGCTCTGACTAGGCTGAACCAGCTTTCAATGTGCCCAAAGTGTTAAATTTGAGACCGGAAACAGAAATTTTTTTGTATTACATTTACTGTTACCTTTTTATGAGTAATTTTATCTAATTTATGAACCTACTATGCATATCCCAGAACAAGACAGTTCAAGCCTGAAAAGGAACCAGAACCAGAAGCCTCTGCTGATTTTGTCTCTAAATCCAAAACCACATTTCCTCTGCCACAAATTATGCTTTCTACATTGTTTTATCTTTTGGACATTTCCATTTTGATGAATCTTATTTTTCTGCAACTTTTGCAGTTTGATTCCATGACTGATCAAGGTACACTTATAGTAATATACAACCTCTGGGAAGATGACCAGGGAGAGCTGGAGCTTGATTTTGATGCTGACAAATATGTAAGTCTGTCCTGGTAAATTCATTGGTGTATATACATATAATATTTGTTAAAAGTGATATCGTGGCAGGATATTCAAGTAAGAGGTGTTAACCGGGATGAGGAAAAGATCCAGAAGGCCAAGCGGTTTCCTAATTCTAGGCATTTCCTAACATACCGGCATTCGCTAAGGGTAGAAATTCCATCAATTTTATCTTTTTTTCCTATAGTTCTTTTTTATCCTTGTGTAAATTGTGTCTTTTTGATGCTGGGTGGACTTTACATCTTTGATTTATCTCTATGCTTCTATTCAGCAATATTAGTTCAAAAATAATTTTCGAACAGCATTCACTTACTTTCTTCTGCATTAATAATTGTCTACTCACACCAATCCCACTCTTGAAATGTGGAGTAGAACCAACCCTGCCCCCCAACCCCCAAGTGGAAGTTAGCTTGCAACTTGTCTTGTAACTAAGGATGCAGTAGGTATAGGACTCTAGGGTCACCTACTGTGTGAAGCGGGATAGCTGCATGTAGGTTAATGCCGAGCAACATGAACTCAAACTAGATGTGGGATGAGGGTCACTGTCGTTATGGGAAGAAAGAAAAAGAGAGGAGAGTAAAAAAAAAGTAAGGAAGAAAGTGATGGTGGAAAAAGAAAGAAGTAGAGAGAGAGAACAACAAAAGGATGGAAAGACAAAAATTTGGGGGCTGACCATGTGGGTTCTGGTGTGGCTGGTAGAAAGGAGGGAGAAAGGATGCTGAGAAGGAGAAAGAAACGAAGGGAGAAGAAGAAGCAGCAGAGTGGAGAGTGGGGTTGCATGGGTGGAAGGGGCTCATTGAGGAGGCGGCACTTCACTGGCAGATGGTTGCGGTGTTCTGCGACCTATATTGCATTGGCAGATGAGAGGAACTGCAGTGCAACATGACAGAATGGTGACTAACAACTCCTGAGGGGGTGCTTACAGATGTGTGAGAGAGAGAGATCAGAGATGCAGTTTACATTTGCTCCCTCTCTGAGAATCTTAGGTCATAAAAATTTTAACTTTTGACTCATGGAACCATGATAAAAGAAACAACTCTACTTATGGAATGAAAGCTCAAACCTTGATTAGACTCAACATGGCATAAGACTGTTTTAATTGGACTGCTAAAATAAGACGTCAAAATAAACCTTGACTCTTTTGATACTCTGAAATAGGGAATTCTAATACCAGTTGGACTAGTGATAGACAAACCCTATGCAAATAGAATACTATTCGAATAAGAAACAAAAATACATAATAAAAGAAGAAAATGACTCAATGACAATCAACCACTGTTTGTCAAGTCATTGTCATTGGATATGCTGCTGCATCATTGATTGTCTCAGACCAACTTGACTGAGTCACATCGTATCTGGGCTGGACCAAGCCTGGATATGCAGTGGATCAGCTGATTCTGTTTGACTTGTAAATAACATTATACAATTCCCTTTCAATTGTAATTTTTTGAATTGTAAATTTACTTATCAAATTTTCTATGCAAGTTTATAACCAGAGTGAGATTGTCTAGTGGGTGATGTATGCTATGATTTGTATATAATTATGTTTTTTTTTACAGTTGTGTTTAAATAACAGAAATATTATTTATTATGTCTTTAAACATTGAAAGCACTAAATTTGATGTTTTCATTGAAAAAGCCACAAATTCGGTGACTTGGCAGAGTTGGAACAATCCATACTGCATTTGGGCTGGACTGAGTGCATCCAGATGACTAAGCTGGCCAACCATGCTTTCAAGGATCTCTGCTCTTTCAGATGCATGACCAATTATGAGTCTATGACCCATACATTGGGAAGCATGGCTTTGAAGGTCAATTTGGATATAAATAGTAGGTGATTAGGACCATCATAAGTCTTAACAATGTTTGCCAACAAGGTGGATATTCATTAATTATTTTATATTCCCTATGCATAGCCATTTGACAAAGTTTTGAAAATGCATACTTCTACACTGGATACAAGCTGATGCCTTGAGAATTCTGGGGTGCCAGTGTTCAACTTCAGCATTAATTTAGTCAATTGTCTTCTTTCAACATGCAATATTCTGAACCAGTCCAAGAATGTCCATAGTGCTGTTTGGGTTTCCCCGTGACTTTAAAATAAATGGACATTCAGGGCAACGGATGGGTAAAGACTATGCAATGTGATCATAGAGTTTAACCGTTTTACATTCGCATGGTTCAGGTATTTAACAAAGTAAATCATCCATAATTATATATAGTTTTTGATGGCAATTGAAATGCCGTACCAATGGAGCCAAGGACCTCTTGTTTATTTTATTTGGCCCATTAGAGGCCCACTTGATGTAAATTTTTTTTCTTTATAAATTTTAGGGCTGAAACTAGCTGTTTGCTTTGAAAGGGGGTATTTTGGGTCTTTTGTCTTTTGGTTAGGTGAGAAGGGCCATGTGGGTTCCCATTCTCTTTAAATACCCATGTTCCCATCTTTTGAGGTATTGAATGCAGAAGAAAGAAACTTGTTGGACAAGTTCCCTATTGTCCTCTTCCTCCCGCTCCTTCCCTCCCTCCCCGGTGGATTCCGATTTCCCCTTTTCCTTCCTCCGATCCCCCCCTCTCCCGTCCCGAATCAGTTTTGCTGTGTGGTTTGAGGTTTATGTCTGAATATATTTCTTACTCGGCAAATTATGGATATTTGCACATGCAATAGCTCTCCATTATTGTATTATTTAATGATTCCTCTTGTTGAATGCAGAGTTATGCATCCATTCTCTATTTCAGACTTCCACAAGGATTCAAAATGATTTTGCGTGGGAAAGAAATTGAACATCACAATATTGTGAATGATATGATGCTAAAGCAAGAGGTTATATACAAACCTCAGTCCTTTGGGGATGGAGCTCCAAGAGATCAAAATGTACTGGTCTTATGGCTTAACTTCCCATGCCATGCTAGCACGTGTTTTGTAGAAAAAGTTGCTGACTGTATATCTTTTGACTGATAGATGGTGGCTATTGCGACAATTGGCTTCGTAAAGGATGCTAAAGACCACATTGACGTTCAAGGTTTCAATGTCTACCACAAGAACCGGCTGATAAAGGTTCTAACACCATTTTCACAATGAACATCTTTATCTATAGATAACCTTTTATGCCTTTAGTTTGATATTTGGATACACTTAAATGTCCTATGTCATTTTTCTTTATCTTATTATTTAAAACTTCATGAACGTCTTTCCAAACGCCCATGATGGAAAATTGATGAAAATGGTTGGTTATATCTATGCTGCTGTGGCTCAGGCAGAAATGCAGAAATGTGCACATCAGAATGTCCAAGAAGGAACAACATGACTAAAGTTTACCTCTGGTATTTGTAATCCTGAGTATCACTTTGTAGCCATCCATCTTAGGAGAATAGGAATGGGGTCCTCCCTTTATCAAAATTTTCTGATAGCTGTTCCTTTGGTATCGTGGCAAATTTCATAAACATGGTGCAGGATGTTCTTTTTTTTTTTTCCCCCCTTTTTGTCCCCTTTCTAGTTTTTTTTTGGAAGCCTAAGCCTGTTGTTTGCTTTTTTTTTTCTGGCTGCTGCTTGGCTGCATCACATTCTGCTGCCACATGGAGAGAGATGGATTAGGCTCTGCTTTTCCTCCCCATCCTTCCTGCATCATCAACTATGACGTGGTTCCAAATTGTCTGAAATTCACTTTGCCATTTTTCAGCCTTTCTGGAGAGTGTGGAATGCTGCTGGAAGTGATGGGCGTGGAGTGATTGGTATTCCTCTTTTGTACATTGGTTATAATTTGTATCATATATTTGTTTTTATTATTATATCTATTTTCACATTTAGGTGTGTTGGAGGCAAATTTCATTGAACCTGCACATGATAAACAAGGTTTTGAACGCACAACTGTGCTGTCTAGACTTGAAGCACGACTAATTCAGATGCAAAGAAACTACTGGTTCGTTTGGCTTCCATGCTTTGAAATCTGGAGTTGGAATACCACAAAATCCTTTCCATGAATATATTGGAGTAATTATTTGCACCATTTTCTTGCAGGAGAACCCATGCTCATAAGATAGGTTATGCTCCACGGGTAAAGGAAAAACTTTTAGATAGTATAAAGGATAGAGGTAACCATTACTCTGTGCTTCATATTGGACATTGGTAGCTAAGTCTTGGCTTATGCAGCCACTAAACATTATTTGCCTTCTACTGTTGCCTAAATGGCATGCTCTATGTAGTGATGAGAAGCAAACTCTCTATCTGGCAATCTCATCTTACCTATTAGGGTTCTTTTAGTTTTTAACCTCTAGGGTCCATTTTAAAAGATTAGTCTTCCGATCCAGATATTTATTTGTAAACCCCTAAAATTACACATCTATTTGATAAAGACCCTTTTCAGCTGCATTTTCCTAAAATTTTGAAGAGATTTGAAGGCCTTATTTCTAATATTCTCGGGCAGTGTAAAGGCATAATTGTGAGGTATTATAAATAAATATAATGAGCGTCTTATAATTCCAATATATGATAGGTTATAGAGGCTAAAAACCAAAGTCTTTATTTATTACTCAATACAACTCCCTTTCTTCCAGTTTCTTGCTAATGTTAATTGGACATTGATGAACAGAAATTTTAGCTGAGACTTCACCAAGCTGCACAGCAACCCCTGGCAGCAAGTCACATGACTCAATCCGGGTACAGTCAATAGGGAAAAGATCTATCTCACCTGTTGAAAGTAACAAGATGGCGAATGCAAGATTAGCAAATGGGCACAATTCCTTTGATGGGGTGAATGGACCAAAAAGTGTACAAAAATCCAGAGAGAAACCGTCTAATTCTCAGCTGAGAGTACATGAACAATCATATGGAAGCAGTGAGAACGATTCTGATTCTGATTGTGCTCCTGATGGGAGAAATTTGAATGGATCTAGGAGTGCCAGATCTTCTCCTGTCTCAAATGACAGAAATACTGGCAGATCATGCTCAAAGGTGAGTTCCTAGGAAGAGTACCGGCATGCCTCTTGACTTGGGGAATTACACTTAATGGAAAGTATGCATCTCATCCCGCTTTTCATCTATCAAGCATCATTGCGGTTCCATCATATTTTTCCATATTTAAGGTGTGCTGTCCTTTCCTTTTTTTTTTCTTTTCTTTTGGAATCAGTGAATTAGATTGTGTTTCTGCTGCACAGGAATTTCCTCTTTTCTTATCTGAGAGGACTGCATGTCAGTTTGGCCCTGATCAAATTGTTATATTGACTAATTTTCCACAAGCATCTTCCTTGGTTATTTTACCATATTTTTTTACGCTAAATCCTTTTGGTCTATAGATCTAATGATACTGTGTTGTAATAGGCGAATAGCATGTGTTTGACCTTTCTGTCCTCTATAATGCCAACTTTTCAAGTTCTAAATTATAATTCCTGTGTATTGACAGCTTGTTTCTGGAGATCTGAACTACTTTAGTGACTTTCTTATGCAGGATGCTAGTGTTACTTGTAATGGGAATGAACCCAACTCCGGTTTTGATATTTCAAGTTTAGAACTGAAATATGAAAATCGTGAACTTACAGAGAGGTGACTTCATCATCCTGCTATTGTTATTCTCTTTGCCACTCCAGATCCTTTTCCAACATGTGAGCATTGACGTTTAGAATATTTCTTAAACCTGGTTTTCTATTATTTCTTAGGTTGAAGCGATTGGAAGATGATATCACTTCATTAACTGAGAAAGTGAGTATTACGGAACTTCTGAAAGATGTATAATTCATGCCTCGTGCATTATTTCAGTCTTCATAGGCTTATTGTAAACGAGTGTTCACAACTCTGTTCTTTCTGAAAAAGCAGCTTGAAGAAGCTGAGAAAAAACTGGAACAGGCGAATAAAGAACAAGAGGCCTTGGTTGATCTTTTCTCTGAAGAAAGGAGTCGTAGAGATAAAGCGGAAGAAGTCCTGAGGAAGAAGCTGAAGGTGAGGGTCTCAAACTCTTTTATACCGTCTTTCTCATATAGTTATTTTAAGGAGATCTTCTGTTGCGTATAAATGCACAGAGCTATTCTTTATATCTCAGGATGCTCTTTTATACCTTCTTTCTCATATAGTTATTTTAAGGAGATCTTCTGTTGCGTATAAATGCACAGAGCTATTCTTTATATCTCAGGATGCCTCTGTTACGATACAAGAGCTGCTACAGAAGCTGAGTTCCAACAGCAGTAGAGGGGGATGTTAAAAGGGCGATGCCAATGGCTCGGTTACTTCTGGAAGGTTTTTTTTTTCTTTCTTATTGGCAGTAATACTTCTCCCTAACATCGCCAATAACTGTTGAGGTGGCAGCAGTTCTCTGTTTGGCAACTTAATACCATCATGCTCACTCACTCCGTGTATCATTACTTTTGTGATGCAATCATCTGCTGTAGACAAGATCGTAATCACATCCGTGTGCATATAGCATCAGGTGTGGCCCAATGTTAAGCTGAAAGCTTCTGCTGTCGGATTTTGTTTTGTTTCCTTGTCATCCCATGGAGCCATCATATGATAATAGTTCATCTTTAAAATGTTGAAGGAAATTCTATCATACAATGATAATGTAGAGGCTATTTTCAGCCTCCTAGGCCTATAGGCCCATTGTGATCCATCAAGGCGGTCAGGCTTTGGTCATCGAGCCACGTGTTCTCGAGTTCAGCCATTGGCTCCCGAACACGCTTTGGTCGTCAGGCGCTTGAGCCCCAAGGGTAGTCTCCGGACACCTCACAGTCCGTTCGAGCAGGGCGCGGCCCACCGAGCAGACCACGTGCTTTCTGTTCGAACCGCATGCGGCTTATCACCGAGCAAGAGCTTCCGAGCACCGGGCATCGTGCAGTCTGGTCCATGCCCGAACAGGTCCTAGCACATAGCCCCTTGGCCTGCGGTCTTGAGCGGCCCTTTACCTACCAACGACAGTTAATATAATGGCGCAACACGCGCCCCATGGTTAAAGGGGGCATTAACCATGAAGGATCCTAACAGGCGCCTCCATCAGACAACTCCCCGTCTAGAGACTCCAACCGACGTGTCCCTTTGATTATCATTGAAGGAGATTGTGTCCGGACCCTTCATATCCCTTGCCTATAAAAGGCACAGGTAATTCTCAAGCAAAGGTACGCAACCTTCCCCCCTCATACTCGCCCACGTGCGAACACACACTAGAGAACCTTCTATTTCTGCCACCTTTACGGTTTGACTTGACTTTGGCATCGGAGGGTTCTCCTCGGTTCTTCAAATGCACCCCCCCCCCCCGATCCTTCTGGGTTTTGCAGGCCATCGTCTGCACCGGCGACAGTCCATTCCCTCTTTCCTTAAGTGGAGACCCGTTTGGCCTAGGACCGAGCAGGGAAACAACGTCCACATTTTTGGCGCCGTCTGTGGGAACGGCAACTGTCATGGCTCGTGGACGATCCTCTCACCAGAACCCTGGCAGCGGGGCGACGCGGTCTCGCCAGTCGCGTGCAGACTCTGTTGCCCAAATAGCAAGCCCAGAGGGGGGGGGGTGAATGGATTGCTAAATGCTCATTTTAAATTAAAACTTGTCAATAAATACACTTAACAGAGAAACACTAAGATCGATAGTTAGTGTTAATGAGAGTGAAGACAAACAAGCAAACACACAAACGATAGGAGATTTTTATCTTGGTTTGGACCTCCTATCCCAAGGAGTCCTACATCCAGCCCTCAAGTAACAACTTGGAATTTCACTAACCAAGGATACTGTCCCCCTTAAGGACTCTTACACGTCTAGCAGTAGTTGGCCTTCTCTTCTAACCCCGAAGACGTACAAAACACCACCTGATGCAACATGTTTTCCTTCTTCAATGAAGGAAAAAACTACCACCTGTTCAACAACAGGTCTTCTCTTCACAACTGAAGAGGTTCACACAAAGAATGTGAGTAAAAAGGCGAATGACCCCTATACCAAGCTTATAGGAATTTGTTTGATCTGAGGCAATGTCTGAGAGACAAAGATTTACAATAAGAAAATATCTCAGAACAACAAGAGCTCTCAAAAGACTAAGCAAGTGAAGGCTGAGAGCAAGAGCTGAAAGTTGGTGACTGAAGCGAGTAAGCTCTTCTTTCTGATGCTTGCCAGATATTCGTGGATGTGTCTATCTCTCAGTGTACGTGAATGTCTGTCTTGCTTTCATGGAGTTATCAGTCTTCTATTTATCTTTTGTAAATTATTTTGACTGTTGTAGTAGCCGTTCAGATGACCGTTGTCTCACCGCTTCATATACGTTAGAGAGGCTGGTCCTAGGCATGGAGAGGTGAGCCTACAGCTATAAGCGCTTGAATTGATCCTTGCATCTTCAAGAAAGATTTTCTGAATCTTTTATCCTTTCGACAATTTGACAAATCCATCTTTGACGTGCTTTACTACAAGAGTCTTGCATGCAATAAACACGGATACCTAGACAACTCCTTTTTGTCTACGCTGTCAGTCAACCTTGGTAGTCGTGCAGTATGAATATATGCTTAAATTGGAAAGGTTATTCCGACATCACACAAATCAAGACTCTATGCAAATACATCAAGTAAGCAAGAAGATTTCGTGTGGAATGATCAAGAACTTAGTATGCGCGAGAAGGTTTTTGAAATTCCACAGAAATTTAAGCATATGCATATTTAAATAATCTAAGAAGATAAAGCAAGACTGTAAAAGAGATATATAAAGAGCAGTCTGTATAAAGATGATATTAATACCAAATTGACGATATAATCATAAGAAAATGTAATCCATGTTGGGATCAAGTCGATGTGAGTATAGTCCATGTATAAATATACTGAAATCGATGTTCTGTACAAAGTTATTACTTAAATAGAAATCGATGAGCAGATGAAATCGTTGTTTTACTGAATTCAATCATTAAATTGTTATTTGAACGAAATCGATCATGAAATCGTTGTTTCAATACTGAAATCATTGTGAGACTGAAATTGTTGTTTAAGCAAATCGTTTCTTGACTAAGAGAAAATCGTTGTTTTAGCAAATCGTTATTTGACTAAAAGCAAATCGTTGGCCGATCAAATCGTTGTTGGAGTGAAAGTAAATCGTTGTTCAAGTAGAAGCAAATCGTTGATTTCTATCAAATCGTTGTTTGCTATCAAATCATTGTTTAAGTTAAGGCAAATCGTTGTTTCGACCAAATCGTTGTTGAAGTGATAGCGAATCGTTACTGCGATCAAATCATTGTGTAACTTACTGAATCGTTATAACGATCAACTCGTTGTGTAACTTACCGAATCTTTATAGCGATCAATCGTTGTATAACTTATCGAATCGTTACAATGATCAAATCGTTGTTTAACTTATCAAATCGTTACAGCGATCAATTGTTATTTAACTTATCAAATCGTTACAATGATCAAATCGTTGTTTAACTTATCGAATCGTTACAGTGATCAAATCGTTGTTTAACTTATTGAATCGTTACATCGATCAAATCGTTGGTTTAACTTATAAAACTGATGTTCTATCAAGGAAATCGATGTGTACTTAGAATGAATGCTTTGAACTGTAAATAACAGTGTGTGAGGATAACTTACAAATTTTGCTTGACTAATTTCCTGTGGATGAACTTCAGAAAAGATTGTTAGAAAATATTTGTTAAAGTTTTGTTAATTATAAAAAATTGAATATTATAAATGAAATTATATGGGGATGGACTGATCATCAGACTCGTGCGACCAAACCCTTCCAGCCGGCGATAACACCGCCCTGCCGGAGCGACTACAAATGGTCCTATGGCCAATGCCCCGACATCAGCCCAGGAAGTAGCAGAGCTCCGGGGGCAGTTGCAGTAACTCGTGGGGGTCTGTCAGGGGCTCCAGGCTCAGCTGGTAAGGCAGTCGGCCCCGATGATCCCCCCACCACCGGAACAGTAGGCGGAGTCATCACGGCGACGACCCCCTGTCCCGTCGGCGCAACAAGAACAGCACGAGGAGTCGGCCCGACGTTCGCGATGAGCTCTGTCGGCCCGCCGAACACCGGAACTGCGGGATGACTCACCCCGCAGGTCTGCTGCAGCTCCTCCTCCTCCATGCTCCATCGTCGGCGCTAACTCGCATGGGTCCAGGAGCGAAGGCTTTGCACATTCCGACCAGGAATTGGCTAGACACCTTCGCCGCGTCGTCGACCTTGAGCGTCTCATGGACGCGATGGTCCAGAGGGCTGAGGGCAAAGCTCCGGGGGAGGATGACCTGGACTTCCGCTCCCCATTTGCAGTGGAGATCCTGGAGGCCCGGGTCTCCCCGAAGCTGCCCCTACCTTCCATCGCGCCCTACGATGGCACCACCGACCCAGTAGATCACATCTACGGGTTCGAGTCGCACACTGTGTTCCACAGAGCATCAGATGTGGCCAAGTGTCGGGACTTCTCGGCCACACTAAAAGAAACTGCATGGGCATGGTTCGAAACCCTCCCCGCGGGCTCCATCTCGTCCTTCCACCAGTTGAAGAAGTCCTTCAGGGACAACTTCTTGGGCGGAAGGTCGCAGCCGTGCACAGCGGCCTCCCTGCTGTCCATCCTCCAGAAGTGAGGAGAAGCACTCTGGGACTATGTCAAGCGGTTCCAGACTGAGGCACTCCGCATCCCGCGCCTGGACGTCCCCTTGGCCACTAGTGCCCTCATCCAGGGCACTCGTGATGGCTTCCTCCAAAGGACGCTCGGGGTGCAGCAGCCGACCACCCTCGCTGAGCTCCTCTCCACCGCCCAGCGCCACGCTGTGTGCGAGGAGAGCCTGGCAGCCAGCTGAACCAAACAGGGTGAGCCGTCGGAAAAGAAGAGACCTTCCGATAACAGTTCCGACCGAGAACGGAAAAAGGGCCGATGCAACGGCGATTCACTGCGCCTACCATAACCCTTCACCAACTACACCCCTCTCACGGTGGCCCTCGAACAGATCGTGGCCGAGATTCGGGACGAGCAGTACATTCCGTGGCCGCCGAGGATGCGCTCTGACCCCCGCAGGTGCAATCAAGACAAATATTATCGCTTCCATCGCGACCACGGCCATGACACCTTCGAATGCCGCCAACTCAAAGATGAGAGTGAATCCTTGATTAAACGCGGCTACCTTGGACAATACGTGCACCACAACGAAGACCGCTCGAGACGCCATGAACGAACCCTCGAGCAGCCCATCAACAATGAGCCGAATGGGCAGGAGATCAACGTCATCGCAGATGGTTTCGGCGCGGGCGGAGAAAGCGGCCAGAGTCGAAGTGACTATGCTCGGCGGATACACCAGGTCGAATGGCCTCCAGTGCCACGACCAAGCCCTTATCCCAGTCCTACACACGCACGTTCCGAGGAGCTATCACCTTCTCGGACAATGACCTTGTGGGAGTTACGACTCCACACTTTGATGCGTTGGTCGTCATGACCACCATCAATCATTGTACAGTGCGCCGCATTCTGGTAGATAATAGAAGTGCCCCTAATGTGTTGGCTTATGACTATTTCTTAATGATGGGCTTGAAAGCCGACCAGCTCTCCCTAGTAGAATCACCTCTGTTCGGCTTCTCTAGGGTCTCGGTGCATCCCATGGGTTGGATCTGCCTCCCTATCACCCTAGGAACAACACCAAAGAGCGTGACCAAGATGGTGGAATTTCTTGTAATCCGGAGCATGGCAGGGTACAACGCCATCCTCGGCAAAGGATTGATTGGCTGCATCCGAGCTGTACCCTCCTCTTTGCACTAGAAGATGAATTTCTTCACTTTGCACGGCATCAGAGAGGTTCGCGGCAGCCAATGCGAGTCTCAGCGGTGCTATGTTCTCTCCCTGTGAGACAAACAGCCCGCTGCAGACCTAGTGGTCCCGCCTCCGCTGACCAGCGAACCCTCCACCAGTCGAGGAATGCCCGCCGAAGATCTACTGCCTGTGCGGGTAGACGACGACCCCAAACACGTCCTCTATGTTGGCACACTATTGCCAGAAACCGAACAACAATGCCACAAGGCTTTCCTGCTCGCCAATTTGGATGTGTTTGCGTGGTCAGAAGACGAGCTGCCCGACATTCTCCCTGAGGTGATGACTCACCATCTCAACTTGGACCCGAGGGTGCCACCTGTCCAGTAGAGACGGCGACCAGTCAATCGAGAACGGCAGACTGTGATCCATGATCACGTCATCACAAGCTGAGCAGTTGGGCTTCTCCGAGAAGCCTAATATCCGAAATGTATTTCCAATGTGGTCCTCGTGCACAAAGCCAATGGCAAATGGCGCGTCTGCATGGACTACAAGGACCTCAACAAGGCAACGCCCAAGGATAATTTCCCCCTGTCGTGCATCGACCAGCTGGTGGACGCTACCTCTGGACACGAGCTTCTCAGCTTCTTGGATGCCTACTCTAGTTATCACCAGTTCAGTATGCATCCTCTGGATCAGGATGCCATGACGTTCATCACCGACCTTGGCTTCTACTGCTTCACCAAAATGTCATTTGGTTTGAAGAACGCGGGTGCAACCTATCACCATTTGGTTAACAAGATGTTCGAGTAGCAGATTGGGCGCAACATGGAAGTCTACGTCGACGACATGCTGGTCAAAACGTGCCCAAGCGCTGACCACATTTCTGACCTGGAGGAAACCTTCGCTACCCTGTGAAGGCAAAACATGAAGCTCAACCCGGCGAAGTGTGCGTTCGGAGTGTGCTCGGGGAATTCCTCGGCTTCCTCGTCTCTAACCGAGGAATAGAGGCCAACTTCGAGAAGATCCGAGCTGTACTGGAAATGAGCATCCCAAAGACTGTACGCGACGTCCAGCAGCTTACTGGACATCTCGCAGCACTCAATTGCTTCATGTCCCGAGCAGCAGAAAGGAGCTTCAACTTCTTCAGATTGCTACGAGTGCCCAAAGGAGCCTCACTTCAAGGGGGGCAAGTACAGTGGACCAAGGACTGTGAAGCGGCCTTCACCGAGCTGAAAGAATACCTGGCTGTCCCACCGATCCTCTCAAAACCTTTGCTCGGAGAACCACTGTTCATGTACCTTTCGGTCACCGAACACTCCATCAGCACAGTGTTGATCAGAGAAGAGACAACGGCACAGTGTCCTGTTTATTACGTAAGCCGGGTGCTCCAAGAGGCTAAGAGAAGATACCCCCGAGCAGAGAAGCTCGCTCTGGCGCTCATTACAGTTGCTCGGAAACTCAGGCCCTATTTCCAGGCCCATCCGATCACGGTGCTGACCGACCAACTGTTAAAGCTTATCCTTCAACGTCCAGAGGCTTCTGGTAGGCTCATCAAATGGGCCATCGAGCTTGGGGAATTCGACATTAGTTACCGACCAAGGATGACTATCAAGGTGCAAGCGCTGGTGGACTTCATGGTGGAATGCACCCTTCTGACCGAGAAGGACCCTCCATTGGGGGATGAGCCCCTGTGGGAGCTCTACGCTGATGGGTCCTCTTGCGTCATAGGAAGCGGCATAGGGCTGTCCTTACCTCCCCGGAGGGTATGGAATTCCAGTACGCCCTTAAGTTTCGCTTCGCCGCCTCCAATAATGCAGCCGAATACGAGGCACTCCTGTCTGGTATCCGAATGGCAAGGCACCTCGGAGCACTTCGGCTACAGGCCTTCAGTGACTCCCAGTTGGTCGCCAGCCAAGTTAACGGCCAGTTCGAAGGCAGGGAGTTCTGCATGGCGTAGTACCTTCAACAAGTCAAGCGCCAAGTAGAAGGCCTCCTTTATTTCAAAGTCATACACGTCCCCCGAGAGCAGAACGCACAGGCTGATGCACTTGCCAGACTAGCGTCTTCAGGTGACGTCACCCCTTCTCGCTCTGTGTTCATTCAAGAGCTCTCCTCGCCGAGCACTGAGGTGGATGTAGTGGCCATTGAAACTGACCAACTAGCTCCGAGCTGGAAGGACCCACTTCTGGCCTATCTGCTTCGAGGAGAACTTCCTCTCGAACAAGTTGAAGCCCGCAAGATCAGGCTGCACTGCCAAAAGTTCACCGTCGTCAAGGGCCAACTATACCGGCGCTCCCTCTCAAGGCCCCTCTTGTGGTGCCTTAGTCCTTCTAAGGCGGCACCGGATATCGAGGTGGTGCACGAGGGTCTGTGCGAGAGCCACTTGGGAAGATGAACCTTGGTGCGCAGCATCCTCCGAGCAAGGTTCTGGTGGCCATCTCTACGAAAGGACTGCATGTCCTACGCGAAGAAGTGTCCAGAGTGCCAAACGTTCGGGCAGCTCATCCGCCAGCCTGCCGAATAGCTGCACACTCTCTTCGGACTGCGCCCTTTTGCTTAGTGGGGGATTGACATCATGGGACCGTTCCCAGAGGCTCAGGGTCGAAAGAAATTCCTGCTCGTCGCCATCAACTACTTTACCAAGTGGATCGAGGGAGAGCCTGTAGCCACCATCACTGACCAGGCAGCTTGGAAGTTCGCCTGGAAGAGCATCCTCTGCCGATTTGGCGTCCCAAAAGTGTTCACCACCGACAATGGGAAACAATTCGACAACACATTTTTCAAACAGAAGTGTTTGGAGCTCAGTATCTACAACCACTTCACCTTAGTCGCACATCCCCAGGCTAACGATCTGGTTGAGAACGCCAACCGTACATTGCTGCACGGGATACGCACAATAGTGGAGGCCGCCGGAGGTTCATGGATCGAGGAGCTCCCCAATGTACTTTGGTGCCACCGAACAACTGCTCGAGTGGCCACCGGGGAGACTCCCTTCCACTTGGCCTACGACACAAAAGCAGTTGTGCCTCTGGAGATTGCTCTCCCCACTATCCGAACAACTCACTTCGACGAAGCAGCCAATAGCGCTAAGGGAGAACCTGGACATGCTCAGCGAACGTCAGAGTGACGCTAGCATTAGACTGGTCTCCTATCAGCAGTGGCTCGCACAGTACTACAACTCCCGAGTTTGAGAATGGTGCTTCTTTGAAGGGGACCTTGTTCTACACCGTTGCTCGGCATCGGACCCTCGGAGAGCAACCGACAAGTTTGCCCCGAAATGGGAAGGACCTTATCAAGTCATACTGGTTCTCGGAAAAGGTTCCTACAAGCTGACTACCCTTAGCGGCGAGGCCATACCAAGAACCTGGCATGTATCCAATCTAAAGGCTTACTGTTTATAAAAGCCTTCTGTTCGGCGTCCTACTTCTCTTCTTCCTGTTCTATCAGTATGTGAAAACGGTGGATGATACATCCCCTAGTCGAAGCTTTTCAGCTAAAAAGGCTAGTGCGGTACCCAAAAAAACCAAAACACAAGGACATTCGGTACAATTCCTGGCTAAGAGCTCTTCAGCTCGGAAAAGCCTGCACAATACCTATCCTAGTACAAGGCATACGGTACAAACCCCTGGTCAAAACTTTTCAGTTCCAGAAACCTACGCGGTACCGTAGAGCCTCTAAGCGTCGATGAATTCCGATTCGAGCAGAACAAGACAAGGAAGAAGACAGAAAAAGGAGCCATGCATATACACAAAACGATGATCTTTTCAGTTCATCAAAAGTTGTACAGAGGACCACTAAATCCAAATTACATACAAAGAAAAAGGAAAAAGGGGAAGAGATACACGGATCAGGGTCCTTGGTCGGAGGGGCCTGCCTCTTCATCCCCAGAAGGCATCCGTCCTGCTCAAAAGCTTGCAAAACGAACCCCGTCCAAGCGAGGGTCCTAGGTTCGTCCTCAGTATTCCCGAAGGGCGGCTTCAAAGGCTTCGTGAGCTTACTCATCGATGGCCAGCCTTCATCCTCGGTCTTCACCAACTTCGAGCCCCACCTTGTAGCAGGCCGTGCTGTATTGTTCCAAGTCCTCCCAGAACTCCGGCCCGGCCTTGTACTCGGTGACCCCGCGAGCCTCGGCCTCGCAGAGGACCCCCGTGAGGGCGGTCTTCTCTACCCTAGTGACGGCAAGCTCCAGCTCGGAGGCTCTGAGCGCTATCCGGAGATTGTTGTTCTCCTTCTGCAACTCAGCCTCCCGACGACGGTGACACTCCTCACGCTCCGCCGAGAGCACGATTTCGGCATCCCACATAAACCATTGGTCTTGCGCTCGAGACGCCAGCCTCCGGAGCACCTCCAACGACCGCGTGATGCCGCCAACTAGCTCATCGATGTCGAGGTCGGCATCGCCGTCCGAGCGGCTCTCCCTCTGGCTCCCCTCTCCCATCCGCTCTGGGGTCGCCTCCGGGCTCAAACCCTGACACCGCATGAGCACCTCTTGATGCTCGGTGGAAGGGCAAGGGGGTAGGCTCCTTGAGGGGCCCCCTTGGAGACGTCCCAAGGCTGCCTCCATGATCACCTCTGACGGCGGGAATGAGGTCTTCACTAACAACACCCTCGATAGGGGTGCACGGTCCTCCTTGGACCCCGTCCCAGTCTCGACAGCATCGTCGGCTTGATCGGTAGCAAGGACGGACTCTTCGACCCCTCTCTCCAAAGCCGTACTTGTGGCTGCCAACTCCGTGCCTTCGGCTCCTTCGGCTGGCGCCTCTTGCGAAGTCCTCGCTTCGCCGCGATCTGTCGGCAGCTCGGAGATGGGCACACAGGTTATCCCTCTATGACTGACCCTCTGCCGTGACGTCGGTCGACGTTGGGAGCTCCGTCGTTCCCTCTGCAACGACCCCCACGGTTGCCATCTCAGGGCTCGGATGAGGCGTGGGCACCTGCGCAGAGTTAGCCTCACCCACTGCCATGGTGTTTGACGCTCCCGTTGCGTCTGCCTCTTCCTCATGGCCCCCAACGGGGCCTGGGGGCACCAGCGCCACGACCTGCTCCTCGGCGGAGCCTCCATCTGACGGGTCGCTGATGACGACCACGTCCTCGCCTCCGAGGCCCAGCTCTAAGATGACCCCCTCGATTGTCAAGGGCTTCATCTCAATTGAGGCCCATGGCCTCCCCTGCTCGGCCACCTTCACCAGCTTCCTCTTCTTTTAGAGTTGAAGCTGGGGGACAACGTCTTCCTCTTCCTCAGCCTCCTGCTGCGTGGCCCTCGCCACCGTCAGAGATGCATACTCTCTCTAAAGACTGATCTTCAGAGGTCGCTTCTCGACAGGATGCCTACTGCAGGTCGGCTCGCCTCCCATGCGGCCAGGGGTACGCCCTCGCCCAGATACGTCAAGTACGAGTTGACGGTTATCTGTTTGGCGTAGAGGGCCACGTCCTCTCGGCCCCGGCCGGCGGCCAGCTTGGTAGCATCTGAATATAAAGGAAGAGTTAGAAGGCGATTTCCCAACGAATAAAAAAGGGCGAAAGCAAAGTCAAAGCACTCACCCCATGCTCGACTGAGCCCATGCTCGATGAGCTGGAACTCCGTCAGGTAGTCCTCCGCGTGCTCCACGAGCACCACGTTCAAACTATCTGAAGCCTTCGCCTCCTCTCGAATTAAGAGGGACACCAGATCCTTCTTCAGAGGGTCATGGATCCGAGTAGGGAACCCCCACTCAGGTGCTTCAGCCCTCTGGCGTCAGCCGATGAAGAACACGGCTCGTCCAGCCCTTGTTGTTGTAGTGCTTGCCCGAAAAGAGGATCCACATCTTGTTCGGGCGGTGCTTTGTGTATAGCACACCGTTCCCCGACTGTGGCGAAGATGCGAGGCTGGAATGCCCTCGAAAGATGTCCGCCGTGGCTCGTACTCCCTGCAATTTGTAGATAATGCAGAAGACGCATATGGTCCTCCACGAGTTCGGAGTCAGCTGGATGGGTGCGATCTTTCACGCGCTCAGTA
The DNA here is from genome assembly GCA_014218235.1 of Colocasia esculenta. NCBI lineage: Eukaryota > Viridiplantae > Streptophyta > Magnoliopsida > Alismatales > Araceae > Colocasia > Colocasia esculenta. Next base: position 156,031,373 of record CM024754.1, read on the forward strand.
AGCTCCTCGCCACCTCCGGTAGCGGCAACCGAAACCCTACCTCTAGGAGGTTCAGGGAGAGGGCAAAGCAACCTGGCTTCTCCAGCAAATACGACCCGTTCTCATTGGAGTGGATGATGTCGTACTCCTCGCCGATGTGGAAATGCTCCCGGAGGCCTTCGAAGTATCTATACTTCGGTCCCTTGACCGTTGCCAGCGCCATCCCGCTCGCTCCAGCAGCGGCGACTACCTTCCCCTCTCGCTGCGACATCATCGCTTGCAGACGGTGGAGAAGGAGAAGGTGAAGGAGCAACGAGAGAGCAGGAGGAAGATGACGGGCAGCGAAAAGAAGAAGTATTTTTCTGAAGAAGGAAAGTGCGAGGCCCTGCCTTCTCTCCTCCTCTTCCTTATAAGGAAGGAGAGGGGCGAAATTCAAAGGCAGAAGTGGCGATTTGCCCCCTCCAACGGGTCTTTCAAATGGGCCATTCCACCCCCGAAACGTGACACGTTTTCTCCGCCATCATGAAACGACGTCCTCGAGGAGAGCTCCAATGGCGTCGCCACAAGACCGTATGCACCGCCGCAGTCAGTATCGCATTTAATGCGAGGGCGACATCGAGCAGGCATCTCCCCTCTCAAGTGCTCTTGGTCACGTCTGAGCAAACTTGAGAGGGTGGGGGGCAAGTGTAGAGGCTATTTTCAGCCTCCTAGGCCTATAGGCCCATTATGATCCATCAAGGCGGCCAGGCTCCGGTCATCAAGCCACATGTCCTCGGGTTCAGCCATTGGCTCCCGAACACGCTTTGGCCGCCAGGTGCTTGAGCCCCAAGGGTAGTCTCCTGACACCTCATACTCTGTTCGAGCAGGGCACAGCCCACCGAGCAGACCACGTGCCTTTTGTTCGAACCGCCTGCGGCTTATCACCGAGCAAGCGCTTCTGAGTACCGGGCACCGCGCAGTCTGGTCCATGCCCGAGCAGGCCCTAGTGCAGAGCCCCTTGGCCTGCGGTCCTGAGCAGCCCTTTGCCTACCAACGACAGTTAATATAATGGCACGGCACGTGCCCCATGGTTAAAGGGGGCATCAACCATGAAGGATCCCAACAGGCGCCTCCATCAGACAACTTTCCGTCTAGGGACTCCAACCGACACGTCCCTTCGATTATCATTAAAGGAGATTGTGTCCGGACCCTTCATATCCCTTGCCTATAAAAGACACAGGTAATCCTCAGGCAAAGGTATGCAACCTTCCCCCCTCATACTCGCCCACGCACGAACACACACTAGAGAACCTTCTATTCCTGCCACCTTTACGGTCTGACCTGACTTTAGCATTAGAGGGTTCTCCCTGATTTTTGAACCGCCCCCCGATCCTTCTGGGTTTTGCAGGTCATCGTCCGCACCGGCGACAGTCCATTCTCTCTTTCCTTAAATGGAAGTCCGTTCAGCCCAGGACCGAGCAGGGAAACAACGTCGACAGATAAGATGGTGGCTATTTCTGTTACTAGATACCATATAACTTCGCTGTTATAGATTTGGGATAATTTTTTATATACTATTGTTATCTTAAATTTACAACTAGACCATCTTCACCTGTCTCCAGAAAGCAAAAACTTTACAGAATAATTTTCAGTGAGGTCAAACCCCTTGTGCGTGCAATTTCTGAAGGAAAATCCCGTTAAATAGAAAATAAGTGTGGATAAGAAATATTTACTCAACAAGAGGTGAGAAATAGTTCTTGAGGAAATAAAAGATATCTCCAACATTTGCAGACAAAACTCAACATTGATTTTCATGTGTTTGCGAAATGTGGGAAAATTAATTAAGAAAATAAAATCACAGAAAATCTCGAAAATGCAAATCCTCTAGGAATAATGTGCATATTGAACTATGCATGTCAAAACAAGATGAAATTATTTTGCTGATAATAAATATATTTTGTATAAATTTAGATTCTTAATGAAAATAGAACCCAAGTATATATGTGCATGATCCTATACATATATTCATAGAACAATGATGGGAAAATTACATATATATCCTTCAAATATATCTTATTTGTACATATATTTTTGAAATTTGTATATTATTTTTCATAACTCTGAAATTAAAAAAATAATCAATTGTCTCTGAAATAGCTAGCGGTCAGAATGGTAGGAATACTTTGCTATCATCTTAATTGAATTGTTCAATAAGGGATAAATTTACTTGGAGGGAGTTAGAGAGACAGAATGTAGATAGAGAATGAAGAGAGACAAAGACAGCAGTGAGAAAGGGGGGCATCAGAGCGGGGGTCTCCCTGCATCAATGAGAGAGAGGGAGAGAGGTGCACTGTGATTGGAGTGTTGTAAAAAACTAGTTTTTTTAGAGTTATAGAAAACATGTTAGTCTTTTTATTTTCTTAATTTAATTGTAGTTATGTTAAATAAATGGAATCAAATAATAGGAGCGTACAAGATGAAATACTTATAATATAGGGATATTGAATATAATATGCAGATTTCAAAGGTATATGCATAAATACAATATATTTTAGGGATATATATATATATATATAAAGATTTTTTAATATTTACTTTGATAGCCTTTAAAAGTAAATATTGGCACAAAGCGCGTTCTCTTGGCTAGTATTGGAAACAACATGAATTAGCATTATTCCGTCAACGAGTAAGGCCTAAAATATCTTGATTAAATCAATTTGGTAAAGAGCACCAGTTGGTGCAAACTCCCATGGGAGTTTGTAACTAGGTGGTTGCAAACTACAACCCCATTGGGGGTGGGCACAACCCTAAGGGTATGCCCACCCCCAATGTGATGATCAGTCTGTCCCCATGTAATTTTAATTACCTATTTATTTTTATTATTTTTGGTGATTAACAAAATTCTTTCAATAATTTCTAACATATATTTCATAAGTCTTAAGTACAGGAAATACACCAAGATCACACAAGCCAAGGTTGGTAAGCATTACCTCTCTGAAGCTTTTATCTTGTCAAGATCATATTTTTCTAAGTCCACATCGACTTCTGTTGAAAGTCACAACGACTTCCTTTAGTGCTATATCGATTTGAATTCATAACGATTTCTTAAGTGTCTGAACGACTTCTTTACTGTGACATCATTTGATTACAAACAATCGTTCTCACAACGATTCTATAAGTCATCACAACGATTTCTTCAGAACTCGTAACGACTTTCCCGTCGTAACGATTTCTTAAGTTATCATAACGATTTCTTTAGAATTCGCAACGACTTGCTCGCCGTAATGATTTCTTAAGTTATCATAACGATTTCTTTAGAATTCACAACGACTTGCTCGCCGTAACGATTTCTTAAGTCATCATAACGATTTCTTTAGAATTCGCAACGATTTGCTTTCTGTAACGATTTGTTAAGTGTTCATAACGATTTCTTCATTGAACACAACGATTTACTTTCTACAACGATTTGTTAAGTGATTCATAACGATTTCTTCATTGAACACAACGATTTACTTTCTGCAACGATTTGTTAAGTATTCATAATGATTTCTTCATTGAACACAACGATTTGCTTTCTACAACGATTTGTTAAGTGATTCATAACGATTTCTTCATTGAACACAACGATTTACTTTCTGCAACGATTTGTTAAGTGTTCATAACGATTTCTTCATTGAACACAACGATTTGCTTTCTACAACGATTTGTTAAGTGATTCATAACGATTTCTTCATTAAACATAACGATTTGCCTCTTATAATGACTCAGTTAAAGTGACTTGATCATAACGATTTCATAAGTCATATAGTCATCGATTTTATGTCTTACATCAACTTAATATTTATCTTGTCTCTAAAAGCATTGAAAAGTCAAAGTCAAGTATATCTTCTGACATTTGTTCATTTATGAGGACTGAACGTATCTCTGTATACATGCAGACGTTATCGTCCATTATCGTGCTTACTCTGTGTGTATCTTTTAGATACAGCTATTTGGCATTTCTATTTTTATGACTATTTCCTCTAACGTTGACTGACATTAGAGATAGCTTAGCTGTCTACTGTTTGAGATTGATAAATGTGCAGATCTCTGGTATCGTTCCACTTTACAACGTAGACAAAATAGAAGCCAAAGATATCTCAGAAGATCTCATCTCTTTGCGTGCACAAGTGACTAAAAGACTGTTGACTAGAAACTTCCAAGTTTCCTTCAGTCTAACATTTACTTGGACAAGAGACAACGGATACTCCAACGACAATATTTCAAATTGGTGATTTAAATCCAAGACAGAAGAGAAGAATGTGATGTTAACTGAGTGGAGAACAAGCATCTTGCATACAAGCATTCAAATTCTTCTGCAAGAAGTCTAGAGCCAAGAATCTCATTCCTCATCATCTTTAGCTCTTTGCTCTCTGTGCTGTAATAGAATTTCTAAGAGAGCCCGTGTAGTTCTGAGAGTGTGCCTTGTTTAGATCTTTTGCTCTCAGTGCTTATTGCTTCAGATCTTGGCTTGTAAAAGCTTGATCTAGGGGCTTGAATTCATTCTATTCTCTTTGTGGTGTTTCCCTTCGTGTGTGAAGGAAGACCTGGTGGGATCTAGGGTGCTGTTTCCCTTCGGTTGTGAAGGAAGACCTGGTGGGGTATCCAGGGTGTTGTTGTTCCCTTCTGGTGTGAAGGAAGACCAACTGAGCTGGGTGTTGTAGTGTCCATAGGGGGACTATACCCTAGTTAGTGAAATCCTGAGTTGTTGCTCAGGGACTGGACATAGGACTCCTAAGGAAAGGAGGTCCGAACCAGGATAATTCCTTACGTTGTGTGATTGATTCTTTGTGGGTTTGTTGTTCATACTAACCGTTACTAACCAACATCGAAGATTGTTTTTGTGTATATTTTTACGTACAGGTGTCACCTAGATAGATTTTTTTAAAGACCCATTCACCCCCCCTCTGGGCTTGTCAACTGGGCAACAAGTGGTATCAGAGCGCGTCTCTTCGACAAAGAAAGGATCCAACGATCTGAAGAGTAAAGATCCATGGCAGCCCAAGGTCACAACGAAGGTCAGTCTGTCAACCGACCACCATTGTTCAATGGAGAGGATTACACATACTGGAAAACAAGAATGGAGTACTTTCTGCAAGGCTACGATTATCAGATATTGTCCATAGTAGAAGAAGGCGATCTTCTGGTCACAAATGAGAAAGCTTAGTGGACAGATGACGATAGGAAGAAGATCTCGCAGAACTGTAAAGCAAAGAGTATTCTGTGCTGTGCCCTTAGTAAAAAGGAGTTCAACAAAGTTTCAGCCTACAAATCCCCAATGGAAATGTGGGAAAAGCTCAGAATCACCTATGAAGACACAGACAAGGTGAAGGAAACAAGAATAGACATTCTTGTAGCACAGTACGAGAGATTTCAAATGCAATTAGGTGAGTCCATTACCCAAATGTTCAGTAGATTTAAAGATATTACAAATGGGTTAGCTGGACTAGGAAAGACCTATGAGATGGGAGATATGGTCAGAAAGATTCTTAGATCTTTACCATCCTCGTCGACCCCAAAGATAACAGCCATTGAGGAAGCTAATGATCTAAAGAGAATGTCTTTAGAAAAGCTCATTGGGTCCCTTATGGATCATGAGATAAACATGGAGAGATTAGGAGAATCCTCCAACAAAAAGAAGCAGTCAAATGCACTCAAGGCCGATGAGAATTCATCAGAAGAATCACTCGACAATAGAGAAAGTTGTAAGGACAGTGATGAAGATGAAGAAGCTATGCTATCAAGGAAATTGAAACACATTCTAGCCAAAAAGAAGAAGTTCCAATCTGGAAGAAGACATTTCAAGAGAAATAAAGACTTCAAGAAACTAGATGGGAAGGATCAGAAGAAGGGAGAGCCCATTTGCTATGAGTGTAAAAAGCTAGGACATATCAAAGCTGAATGTCCAAAACTCAAGAAGCCTGAATTCAAGAAGAGAGAAAACTTCAAGAAATTCAGGAAATACAAAAAGAAAGCAATGGGAGCTGCGTGGGAGAACAATAGCGACTCAAACAGTGAGTCGAGTTCGTGCAGTGATGAAGAAGAAGCCAATTTGGCTTTCATGGCAAATACCGAAGATAAGGTAACCTCTGACTCTTCCTTTGATTCATGCAATGATTCTGATTCAGATAATTTAGAGGAAGCATTTAATGAATTATATGATAAATATAAAGAAGTAACTAAACTATTAAAAGCTAGTAAGAAAAACAGTGCTTGTCTAGAAAACACTAACTCAGATCTAAAAACAGAAAATGAAGAACTAGAAAAACAAATAACTGAACTTAGAAGAAGAAATGAATTATTATGTGAAGATCTAAAAGATAAGAATAAACAAATTAATAAACTTGAAAAACAAGCAAGCTCAGACGAATTAAAAACTAAAATTAAGATTCTAACAGAAGAAAATATACAGTTATCTAGCACATTAGAAAAATTCACAAATGACAAAATTCTTTAATATTAAAAGGTGCTAGAAGATCAGGTAAGAACAAACATAGATTAGGATATACACCTCCGGATAATGAAGAAACTATAGTCTATCCTAAAATATACCAGACTCCAAAATTTGTACCAGAACAAGACATAGCATATAAAGCAAATTTCAAATATATTGAAAAAGTAACTAAAACATCTTGTTGTAGTCATTGCAATAAGTTAGGTCACATAAAAACCACGTGTCCAACAAGACATAAGAAATGGGTAATAAAAGGAAAAGTTGATGATACTAACCCGTCAGGACCCAAAAGAATTTGGGTACCTAAAACTTGATGGTTTTATTTCAGGTTAACACTCGAAGATCCAAATGGTATTTGGACAGTGGGTGCTCAAGGCACATGTCTGGAAACCAGAAGCTATTCACTCATCTTCAAGCTGAAGAAGGAACCATCACATATGGTGATAATGGAAAGGGAACAGTGATAGGCAGTGGCTCTGTGAACAATAAAGAAAAAACAGTTATTGAAGATGTGTTGCTTGTCAAAGGGTTGAAGCATAATCTCATTAGCATCAGCCAGCTGTGTGACAGAGGCCATCAGATCCAGTTTCAAGAATTAAAATGCAGCATATTGAAGGATGGAACAGTTATCTTTGAAGCAAATAGAGAAAAGAACTTATATGTGCTCTATCTTGAGGAACTCAAAGATCAAAATGTCTATCTGGCGGAAAATACAGATAAATCTACTGAATTATGGCACAGAAGACTAGGACATTGCAGCATAGATGGCATGAGAAAATTGCTAAAGAAAAATCTTGTGGAAGGTCTGCCAAAGGTCAGTGCAAAAATGGAAGGTGTCTGTAGATCTTGTGCTAAGGGAAAGCACACCAAGAGCTCCTTCAAGTCAAAAACGGTGGTAACCACCTCAAAACCCTTAGAGCTCCTTCATATGGATCTATTTGGGCCAATGAGGACTACCAGTCTTGGAGGAAAGAACTTTGGATTTGTCATAGTCGATGATTACTCAAGATTCACATGGGTATCATTCCTAGAGCATAAAGATGACACATTTGAAAACTTTGTCAGTTTCAGCAAGAAAGTCCAGAAGGATCTGAAGTTCAACATTGTTTCTATCCGATCAGATCATGGTGGTGAATTTCAGAATGAAAAATTTGCTAAGTTCTGTGATGATCAGAGGATTGAGTATAATTTCTCAGCACCAAGGACACCACAGCAAAATGGAATTGCTGAGAGAAAGAATAGAACTCTATTGGATATGGCAAGAACAATGCTATCGGAATATGATCTGCCAAGGTACTTTTGGGTTGAAGCAGTCAACACAGCAAGCTACATTATCAACAGAGTAATGATCAGGCCAATCCTAAAGAAGACTGCATATGAACTGTTCAAGGAAAAAAACCAAAGATCAGCCACTTCAGGACATTTGGATGTCCGTGCTTCATCCACAACAATGGAAAAAGGGACATTGGTAAGTTGGATGCCAAATTAGATGAAGACATCTTCATGGGGTACACCTCTAAACCCAAAGGCTATAGAGTATTTAATAAACACACTTTATTAATTGAACAGTCTGTACATATTATTTTTGATGAAACTAACCCTTCCTTGAGAAAGGAAGAAGATAGTGATAATGATGATGCAGATGAACTGTCCAAGAAACTAAAGAATACATCAATTGAGGACAAGGATGATCCACCTCTGGAAGACATGCAACAAAAGGAAATTACACATGAAAATCTTCCAAAGGAGTGGAGATACAAGAAAGATCACCCACCTAAGAATATTATTGGCGATCCATCTGTTGGGGTAAGAACAAGAGGTAACATGATACCCTGTGATTATTTAGCATTTATTTCTCAAATAGAGCCGAGGACAGTCAATGAAGCTCTTGGTGATGAATCTTGGATCTTAGCCATGCAAGATGAACTAAATCAGTTCAAGAGAAACCAAGTATGGTCACTTGTTCCTAGACCATCAGACCATCCAGTTATTGGCACCAAATAGGTGTTCAGAAACAAATTGGATGAGGCTGGTGTGATCTTAAGAAACAAGGCCAGATTGGTAGCTCAAGGCTATTCCCAAGAGGAAGGCATAGATTTCGATGAAACCTATGCACCTGTAGCTAGACTTGAGGCTATTATAATATTACTTGCATATGCATCAGCATTAGACTTAAAACTATTTCAAATGGATGTCAAATCTGCATTCTTAAATGGTTTTATAAAAGAGGAAGTTTATATGGAACAACCTCCGGATTTTGATGACACAGAATTTTCTAATCATGTTTTCAAACTTCATAAATCTTTATATGGATTAAAACAAGCACCTAGGGCCTGGTATGAAAGGCTTAGTTCTTTTCTTCTAAACCATGGTTTCAGTAGAGGTCAAGTAGATAGCACTCTATTTATAAAATCAAAAGTTAAAAGCATACTACTTGTACAGATTTATGTAGATGATATTGTCTTTGGATCTACTGATGAATCCCTTTGCAAGTATTTTGAAAAGTTGATGCAGGGAGAATTTGAGATGAGCATGATGGGAAAGCTCAATTATTTCCTTGGACTACAAATCAAGCAAGGAAAAGAAGGAACTCACATCTGCCAAGCAAAGTACACAAAAGAACTCTTGAAGAAATTTGGATCCGATAATGCCAAGTCACTGTCAACACCAATAAGTACATCAACAAGGATGGACAGTGACAAAGATGGTAAGAAAGTAGATCAAAAGGTCTACAGAGGTATGATAGGTTCACTGCTTTATTTAACAGCTAGTAGACCCGATATTCTATTTAGTGTATGCATGTGTGCTAGGTATCAAGCAGATCCTAGAGAATCACATTTAATCTCTGTGAAAAGAATATTTAGATATTTAGCTAGAACTCATGATTTAGGTCTGTGGTATCCAAAATCTTGTGAATTAATTTAGTAGGATACTCTGATGATGACTATGCTGGATGCAAAGTAGATAGAAAAAACACCAGTGGTTGTTGTCAATTTCTTGCAGGGTGTTTGATATCCTGGTCATCAAAGAAACAAAATTCAGTGGCACTGTCTACAGCTGAAGCTGAGTACGTGGCTGCTGGAAGTTGCTGTACACAACTCCTATGGATAAAGCAACAACTTGAAGATTTTGGATTAAATATCAAATCGATTCCACTATTGTGTGACAACACCAGTGCTATCAATCTCACCAAAAATCCAGTCCAACATTCAAGGACCAAGCATATTGAGGTTAGATATCATTTCATTTGTGATCATGTTGCAAATGGTAATATTGAAATATCCTTTATTGATACAAACGGTCAGTTAGCAGACATTTTCACAAAAGCCTTACCTGAATAGAGATTCACATCTCTTAGAAGGGAATTGGGCATGTGTAATTTGTGAAAAGATTTCTGTTTAAAACTGGCATATAAATTTTCAGAATTAAGTAAAATTTTTCCTCTATGGATTTAAGCAAAAGAAATTCCAATTATCTTTCCTGGCCGCTCTTTTATTAAAGTCGGTTTGAATAGTCAAACTCTTTTGTCATTTTCTGCCGCCTTTTAGGCGCCTCACTTTCCACAAAGCATTTATTTAATTACAAAAATCGATGTGGGAACGATTCATCTCCCATCTTCTACCTTTTTCCCTCTTTTGTCTGGTTGCCTGTGCCGATGCCCTAACGATTCGGACATCGACTCTCTGCAAGTTTGAAGCTCTTCTCTCCTTCCCGCGACAAATTTCTTGAGGGCTTTCACTCCTTCTTCCACCTCAATCCTCCAGAAAACCTTTTCACCTGAATCCATGGCTGCATCCGTCATTTTCGGCAGTCTGGGTGGTTACAGTGCCGAGTTTCTCACCCCTGAGCAGCAGGGAAGGTTCACCTTTGTGAAGACCAAGCTGTGTGGAAATAAAGCAGTAGATGTTGCTGATCTTGAGAAGAACGGGATGCACAGTGTTGTGGCAGCCATGAGCAGGATGAAGTGGTCAGTTATTTCAACCTTCTCTGAGGTAAGCTATCCAGACCTCGTGAAGGCATTCTATGTTTGCTTGAAATCAGAGACAGATGGGTCTATGACGTCTTCAGTCAAAGGAATCCCCATAAAGATTGATCATGATCTTCTGAAGATGTTGTTTGATGTGAGCACAACGGTCAAGGGTCTCAGAATTATTGGACCTGAGTATCGTTGAGAGATGGGAAACTAGATATAAATCAAATGAATGCTTTCAACTGTCTCCTTCACTTTATAGTCTGTCAGATAATCACTCCCAGAAGCGCAACATTTTCAGCCTATACAAAGGCAGATTCAGACATGATGTTCTGGGTCATACAGAACAAGGAGATAACATGGCCGCAGTAATGTTAGAAAGGATGAAATTTGCTAGAGATCAGATTTGGGATACTAAGAGCAAGCTCAATATTTCTCTGCCCTATGCTCACCTGCTTACCAAGATTTTCAAGCTTTTTGGTGTTGATTTGTCAGGAGCAGTTGTTGAAAAGATGGGCTAAGCTATTAGGTCCAGAAATCTAAGGAAAAGTGGTTTCTCAGTTGTAAATGGTGTTTGGTCTAAGACCTCCATGGCTGAGGGAGAGGCCATTATGGAAGAAGTTCAAGAAGTTCAGGAAGAAGTGCAAGCAGCAATAGCAGAACCAGCAGCTGTGGCCCCAGCTGTGCCAGAGCAAGAAGAATTAGCACCTGCAGCAACCCCTGTCTTGGAATCAGTAGTAGAAGAGTCAGCAGTAGCTGTAGACTCTCAATTTGTAGAAGAAATTCCAGAAGCATCAGCAAGAGTAGCTGTGGAGAGTTCTAATGAAAGGATTGGGGACATCTCTCCTGAGGAGATTGTCCCCATTGTGTCTACAGCAGCAGACCATCTACCCACCTCTATTGTAGCCTCTATACTTAGAGGGGTAGTGGACTCTATTCTCTCCACCCTAGTCACTTCAGAGACTGGTGGTTGTTCAGTAGAGGAAGTTGTGGCATCAGGCCACATTGCAGAATCAGTAGCAGCTGCACCAGTTCAGGAGGAGCAATCAGTTGCTCCAGAAGATGTCTTGATGGAAGATGCTCCTATTCAGGGGGAGCAGCCTTGTGAAAGACAAGAGGTCACAGAAGAAGCAGCACACACTGATATGCCTATGGACAGTGTGCCTGCTGAAGGAGTCTTTGCCAGTTCACAGGGTGATGGCACTCAGGGGGAGGAACATGACAATCCCCCAGGTAATGATGCTAGAGATGGGGAGACAGCCAGCTCCTCAGAATCAGATGATGATCAGTAGCCTTCAGCTTCAGAGGCAAGGCAGAAAGGAAAAGAAGTGGTTTCCGGAGTTCCACTCTTAGCAGATACTCCTTTTGAGAGGCAGGTGAAATAGAGAATAGTCATAAATTTGAAGCCTGTTATTGAGAGATTGGATGCTCAAGGTACAATCTTATGCTCTCTTCAATCAGATGTTAATTCCATTTTCATGAGCCAAGCTTCATCTTCCAAGGAGATTTCAAGTATCAGAAATGCCATGAAATGGTTCAACAAAGAGATGGGCAGCATGAAGACAATGCTCTCTGAGATTCTGAAGGTGGTTGGAGCTCAAGTTCCTCCTCCTCCTCCACCTCCTGTAGCTCAAGTTCCAGAATCAGGGCCATCAGTTCCAGTGTCCGGGCCAACAGCAGCAGCAGCAACAACAACAACAGCAGCAGAGGCAGAGGTCAATGAGCAAGGGCCATCTGGGCTAGTTGAGCAGGTTGAAGGGCCTCCAGGGCCAGCTGAGAAGGTGTTAGGGCCATCAGGGCCATTGGAGTCTGAACCTGTGCAGAGTTTGGCTGAAGAAGAAGTTTTAGTTCCTGAGCCCCCAGCTCCCACTTCTTCCCAAACACCAATTCCTCCATCCCCACCTTCATCCTCCACAGCACCTCCTGCTCCACAGACATTCAAGAAACCTCAACCTAGACCCATCTCCTCACCAACACCCTTTCCCTCTCAATCCACCTCCTCTCCTGCCTCCTCTACTCATATTCTTCCACCTCCACCTATCTTTGAGGTCCCTCCAGCATCCTCTGCTGGAGACTCATCTTCCTCTGGTCCCTCCCTTGGACCAGATGTTGACATTCATTCTACTTCTGACTACTTCCTTCATCCTTCTCCTCCACCCTCTTTCATCACTATAATCCCTGAGAGAGCTCAACTTGACTCTCCCTTTGTTGAAAAAGTAAAGGATGAGTTTGAGGAAGCCATTCTCAGGTCAGTCTTGAAAGTAGGGGATCACATCCATAAGGCAGACTCTTCTAGTTCTGCCCTTAAAAAGAGAAAAATTTCTTCCTCTTTAGCTATTGTTTCAGAACCCAGATATCCTCCTCTGTGGTTCTCTCTCACAGTGGACAATAGAAGTAAACCACTGTATAGAGAGTACCTTCAGAAGGTTGTTTTTGCTACCATTGTAAACCTTCCATTTCTTAATCTTTCTGACCACCTCAATGTTGTTTTACCCTTCACTCCTCTCACCAAAACAGAGAAATCCAAAATCTTCTCTGTTGCCCACTCTAAAACAGAAGAGCAATGGGGCAAAGGGCATAAAGAGCAGTTCAAGAAATATCTTCTTGCCAAGTTAGCCAGATTCCCTCCAAGGGACCATTCCCTGACCCTCTCAGAATGGTTCCGAATCCACCACAAGGATTGTTGGGGGTCCTTCATCCAAAAGGAAATCAAGATGGTCAGATACTTTCTTCTGTTCAACAACTATCGATATGTCCATCGACTTCCTGAAGTTCAGCTGAATCAATTCAAGGAGGCTATCAAAGCTCTGAATCCAGGCATTGCCCACACTGAAGCAATTCAGATTGATTTTTCTACCCTTCAGGTGCCTGATCAGATTTGCCTCCCTCAAATCCATTTCTTGGTCATGGAATCCTCTGTAGGGTCTACAATCTTTGAACGTTTTGCCAGAGTGATGGGAAGAATCAAGGTACATAAAGGCTTCCTGGTTGCATTTTATAGATTTCTCTTTAGAGAATATCACCAGGGCCATGTCAGTGCTGAGGTTCTTGCACCAATTCTGTCTGAATGTGAGAGATTGACTCCCTCTGAGTGGTCCAGATTCTATCCCTTATCTGCTCAGCAGCTGTTTACTCTGAATGAAGCTCAAGCCAGAGAAGGAAAACCTACTGTTTCTCCTGCCACATTCTTACACATAAACTCCCTTAACCTTGTGACTAATCCCCTCAAAGTTTGGGACGAAAGATACAAGGTGTATGTAGCTCTATGCCAAGCTCTAAAAGAGAAACAAAATTTCTATCCTGTGTCCATGGATCAGTTCCTTACCTGTGCCAACTTTGGGACTGTTCACTTCCTCAAGCTGACCATGGATAAGAATTCTTATGCTGATATCCTCTACAAGCAGCTCAAGCTTCATCTCCAAAGGATGGCTCCCTCCATGGGACCAGCCTACTCTTTATCCTTTGGCGTCTTTAAATTGTATTTTGAAGAGGAGGAAGAACAGACATGGGAAACCATTTCTCACTTTGCCTCTCTTTTGTCTCCTGCTTACTATTTATCTGTACCTCTACAGTCTTAATGAAATATCTTTGTTTGTGTGCTCCTATATCTTTTCTCTTCATTCTTTGTCTCAGATTATCTTTTTGCTTACTGACAAAAAGGGGGAGAAAATACTTAGCATGTCTGAAATACATTCTGCAAATGTTCAGATATTTTTATCCATGCTTATTGTTAAATTTTGTCATCACCAAAAAGGGGGAGATTGATGATCAGACTGTCCCCATGTAATTTTAATTACCTATTTATTTTTATTATTTTTGGTGATTAACAAAATTCCTTCAATAATTTCTAACATATATTTCATAAGTCTTAAGTACAGGAAATACACCAAGGTCACACAAGCCAAGGTTGGTAAGCATTGGCTCTCTGAAGCTTTTATCTTGTCAAGATCATATTTCTCTAAGTCCACATCGACTTCTGTTGAAAGTCACAACGACTTCCTTTAGTTCTATATCGATTTGAATTCATAACGATTTCTTAAGTGTCTGAACAACTTCTTTACTGTGACATCGTTTGATTACAAACAAATCGTTCTCACAACGATTCTATAAGTCATCGCAATGATTCTATAAGTCATCGCAACGATTCTATAAGTCATCGCAACGATTTCTTCAGAACTCGTAACGACTTGCCCGTCGTAACGATTTCTTAAGTTATCATAACGATTTCTTTAGAATTCGTAACGACTTGCTCGCCGTAACGATTTCTTAAGTTATCATAACGATTTCTTTAGAATTCGCAATGACTTGCTCGCCGTAACGATTTCTTAAGTCATCATAACGATTTCTTTAAAATTCGCAACGATTTACTTTCTGTAACGATATGTTAAGTGTTCATAATGATTTCTTCATTGAACACAACGATTTGCTTTCTACAACGATTTGTTAAGTGATTCATAACGATTTCTTCATTGAACACAACGATTTACTTTCTGCAACGATTTGTTAAGTGTTCATAACGATTTCTTCATTGAACACAACGATTTGCATTATGAATAGGGTATAGTCCCCCTATGGGTATACCCTAGTTAGTGAAATCCTGAGTTATTGCTCAGGGAATGGACGTAGGACTCCTAAGGAAAGGAGGTCCGAACCAGGATAATTCTTTGCGTTGAGTGATTGATTCTTTTTGGGTTTGTTGTTCATACTAACCGTTACTAACCAACATCGAAGATTGTTTTTGTGTATATTTTTACATACAGGTGTCACCTAGATGGATTTTTTTAAAGACCCATTCACCCCCCCTCTGGGCTTGTCAACTGGGCAACACAATGACCTTAGCTCCCCCGATGGGGGCTGAGTTTGTTGCAAACTGCCACGCTGGCGGTTTGCAACAAGAGTTTCCCTGTGGTAAAACTTTCTCCTCACAGTGATGTGATAAGACAAATGAAAAGCGCAGTGAAGAGATGCCATAAATAACACACGTAGAAAAATGATAAAAACAATATCAGTACGATAAGATTACTCGGCCTTGGTAATGGAAGGAAACAAAAGACTTCGGGTATGTTTGTTTGAAACCTAATAGGAAACAATTTCTAGGGAAAATTTTATTTTTTAGATCATTTGATACCTTTGAAAAATAAAATCAGGAAAACTTTATCATGAAAATTTCAGATTTTGGCATCCGCCGTCAAAATCCAGAGGCCAATTTCTGCTGCGCCGTTTTCTTCATAAGTTTGTGCTAGGTACAGTGACAATTTTTAGGTACTATTCATTTAAGTTGTATTTTTATTTTTCCCCACTCATTTAAGTAGTCTTTGTCAAATTTAATTATTTTTCATTAGTTAATTTAATTTTTTATTTTATTAAAATATATGTAGATTACTATTCATTCAAATTGTGTTTTTATTTTATTTCTCTTACTTTAAATTGTCTATGTCAAAGTTATTTGTTTTACACTATTTTTTTATTTTTTTTAAAATAAAAATAAAAATAAAAATAAAAATAAAAATTTTGATAAATAATACACTAGGGGTATGTGGCCCCCTCTCATTGGAATGGAGCATAATATCTCATGTGCCTCAATGCAACTCTATAATAAAAATTTACATTTAATGTTGTTGACTTTTCACTTTTTTTTAATCTTCTATTTACACAAATATCAAGTGTAAACATTTACCTAAGAACCAAATAGACAATTACGATTTTCATTTTCATATAAAAGTTATTCCATGGAAAACTATTTTCTAATAAAAATATTTTACATGTAACTAAATGGACCCTTAGTGTATTTTCATATTGCACTTAAGTGCAATATGACTAGGTACTAAGTTCATGTGACATCTAATAATTAAGTTGTCACTATATCACTCCTCATGTCAGAGGTGCCACATGAACTTAGTGCCTAGTCATATTACACTTTGTAATATGAAAATGCACTAAATCTTTCTCTGGAAGGAAAGAAAAAGGGGACATGTTTATGCTTTTGATATTTATACATATTTTAGTAACATCACATTAATCATTTTTGGGAAACAACGCACATCATCGAATGAAACAACTAAGAGTAGTTTACTTGGTACTATTAAATACGAAAAGAACGTGGAGAGTGTTCGGACTCTAGCTGTAAGGCCCAATTATCGGACAAAAAAGTAAACTCAGTTGGCAGAGAGGGGCCCATCTACGAAAGTCTGATTATTAAATGAGGCTAATTAATCCGTCAGTCTTACAGAGAGGGCCTCTATATCGATGGAACATCAAGATAGTTCACACGACAGAGAAAGCTCTAAAATAACTCCTCGAAATATGTAACGATAAGAAGTTAGCTCAGTGCATATTCCGCGTGTACATCAATGGGATCCTAGCTTGACAGACAACCTGACGGTCTATAGTCTAGAGAGTTTTTTCGCCTAGTCAATCCTTAAGCTAGCAAAGACTTATCTGGATAAAATAAAATGGTGGACACTCTTGATCTGATTACATAGTCTTCTATTATGAAGAATGTGGGATCCCATTAAACGTTTGCCTATGTTGAGCAACACTCCTCCCACACGTCAGGGATCATAACCCACATGATTCTTGTACCACCAGTGTTAATACCGGGGAATGACATCTATACGGGAGATGACTTAAGGACGCCTCCATTCATGGGTAGCGAGATGATCTACATATGACCGATAAAGACTCACAAAGTCATACGAGTAGGATAGAAGTCCACAAACATGGTCATACCCACAAGTCAGATGGCATGATACCATCAGAGATGCATGCCCTCAAAAACCCAGAGAAAACCCTTCGACTAGAGGTACGGTGTTCTAGACCCACCGAATTATGGAGAGCGATCTCGAATGGTTGATCCTCTTATTTTAACTTTTGTTAGGATCCGACTTAGATATTGAAGGGTTCTCCCTACCCAATCTTAGGACCTGATCCTTTGCTCCTCTTTGCAAGTACCTCTCTTACAGCTATAGATGACCGTCCAATTTCCCAATTATCTCAAAAAGTCCAACAGTTCTCTACGGATCCGAGATCCAACCTTTTTGGAAAAAGCATAGTAAGAATATGATATAATTGTTGTTATTAATCTAGATTCACGTGCATATTGCACACTCTGATTCAGACTTGATTAGGAGAGGGTAGATTTGCTCTCCATGTTTGAGACATACTTGAGAAAAGAATAAGATGGGTACACCAGGGCAGATGGTCACTAGAATCACTTCATGTGTATTTTGACATCATAGAATTTGATGATTTTTTTTGGGGATAAATTTGTTGAACAGGAAGGGTGTAATCTTATAATTATTTTATGAATTAACAAATTTTATGAGATTATGTAGTTTCTAGTGTTTGCTCGACTATTGGGAACCAATTTATGATTCTACTTCCTTCATTTGTAAGATTAGGTTCACCCCTATCTTGATGTAATCTAGATTAAGAACTGGGGCATGCCATCGAGTTCTCCTTCACCAAAAATATTAGTGATTTAGGTGCATATTGTTCATCGTTAGATATGCTATTAGATTAAGTTTAGGAACAATATCATTACAAGAAAAAAATGGAAACACAAATAATTTTTTCAATAAATTTTTTTCCGTCGAAAAATTGGTCAGAACTTCGAATAGATATTATCCCCATAAAAAATGTTGCTATTTCTGACCGAAAAAAGTTCGTGGGAATACAGTCGGAACTAGAGACGAATGTTTCGACTTTGAAGAAATCTTTAAAAGATATTAACAACATTTATGATGAAAAGAAATCGCTCAAAAAATGAGTCCCTATTTCAAATGACTTTTTCACCGGAAGTGTTCTCTAAAAAAAGTCATTAATTGGCATAATTTTATTTAGCATAATGCTAAAACTTCTCTGATGGAAAGAATACCTATAAGAAAATCCACCACAATTTTAGACAAATTTTAGATGGTGAAGTATTGTTGAAAATGTTATTAATTGACATAATTTATGTTAAAGATTTTTCAATAGAAAAGAAAAAATTGGATAGAATAAATTTGTTATAAAAATATGTCATCATTTCTGACAGAATTTTGTTGAAAAAGTTATTAATTCACATTAATGTTATTTAAAATAATGTTAAATATTTTCCAATGGAGAACCAATCCATCAAAAATCCGTCCCTTCATGCTATTGGAACAAGTAACGTTAAAAGAGGAAAAATGGCGTCTTTTGTGGAATAAAAGATTTGTTTCCAACCTACTTTAGACAGAATAAGTTATTCAAAAATCTACAAATAGCATACAGAGGGAACAAATGGTGTCTCCGGTGGAACAAATAGTATAATAAGAGGAACAAATAAAGTTTCCGATAGTATTTTTTGACTTAATCATTTTGTTGGAAACTATATTAATTAGAGAGGCATTTTGTATGAGGCATATGATGCCATATAATGTCAAAGAATTTCCGATGGAATTCTTATCCATCGAAAAATCCATACGTCTTGACAATCGAATTCATACGGAAAAGCTTTTGTCGAAAATATGTTGGAAAAAATGGTGTACTCTTTGCAACAAATAGCCTAATAAGTTGGAGTTTCTGGCAAAAACTTTGTTAGAAAATTCATCGCTTTTTTCTGACGACCTTCAATTGGAAGAACTTGCATTGGAAACACGCACGAACAAATGGCATGCTTTGTGGAACAAACAATGTTCCCAATGACATTTTTCAACTGAAATCTTCATCGAAAACTATATCTATTTGACCTACGTGTCGTGCTTGGCGGTGTGAAGATTTTTCGATGGAAAGTTTTTGTGAGACAATTTATCCTTGTTTATGATGAATTTCAGATGGAATATTTACGTTGGAAATTTGTTGGAACAAATATTGTATTTTTTGGAACAAATAGTTGAATATATGGAATAAATAGTGTTTTTGACAATTTTTTTTTTGTTAGAAAATCCGTCCCTTCCAATGCATTTTATTGAAAACTTGCGGCGACATTTCGAATGATGCGTATGATGGAATTTAAATTGGCTTCCATTTATACCCTTCGCACCACTGCCTAGACCTCCTATTACCATGCTCATTCACTTTGTTCTCTCCCTCCCCCCTCCCCCCCCCCCCCCTCTCTACGACCCCTCCCTCTTCCTATAGAACCCTTTCCATCCGCAAACCCTAGAAGTGCCATTGTCTTAAAGTACAACCCACAAAAGACCCGACACGGTGAGGTCTCTCGAAGGACCAATCTTCATCTTGCTTGAGTGAACCCATTGTTGTCCCAGATAGGAAGCATAAAAGGGTGGTGGGTGAATGAGCTATTTTGAAATATTTCTGAAATCTTGAAACCATAAACACTAAGCGGGAATGTTAGTCTTGTGGGTAATGTGCAGCATAAATAAATAGAAAGAATCTCACACATAACACAAGGAAATTTATCCTGGTTCGGCCCTTCCAGAAGAAAGTCCTACATCCAGTCCTTAAGCAAATTCTTAAGATTTCACTAAACCACCAAACACACCTTGGTCTTCCTTTAAATAAAGGGCATACAACACCCAGTACACTCGCTGGTCTTCCCTTCTCCATAAAGAGCATACAACACCTAGCACACCCATTGGTCTTCCCTTCTACAAAGGAGAATGCTTGCTCAGCAAGCCTTCTCTTCAAATGAAGAGGTACAACAAATATCTCGAAGAAATGCTAAGGTCCCTAGACCAAGCTTACTGAAATAAGACTTGATCTGTGACAACGTCAATGAGAGAAACAAAGAACAATGAATACTTCTCCTAGACGCAAACAACTCGCTCTCTCTTTCTGACAAGTGATCAGAAAACAATGCAGAGAGAGAGAGAGAGAGAGAGAGAGAGAGAGAGAGAGAGAGAGAGAGAGAGAGAGAGAGAGAGAGAGAGAGAGAGAGAGAGAGAGAGAGAAGCTAAAACAAATAGCATCGACAGCTCTTGCTCTCTCTTCTGGTTCAGGAAGGATGTGGGCGTTGGTGTGTTCTGAAACTTTTAGGATGCTTTTTGTTGGGTGGATCTCTCACTGAGTATATCTTCTTCTTCTTTTGTGACTACATCATTCTCTTCTTTTATAGACTCTTGGCAGAAGATAGCCATTAGTCTTTAGATCTAGCTTCTTCTCCTTCTCTTCTGTTCTTATATTCGTTACTCCCATTGCCACTGTGTTAGCCATCCATTAGACTCATCTTCAGTAGCCATTGGATCTTCAATAGAGGTTCTTGTAGGCTTTTTTATTCGTTAGCTATTCTTGAGTCCTGTGACTTGCATGTTTTCGACGCATTTTGTTTGCATGTGTGTTGTGTACCTACAAGAACTTAATGCATAGAGATGAAGACGTTAGGTGAGATATCATATGTCAGTCAGACCCCATACCTCTGCTGCAGAAGTCCAAAAATTCTACTAACAAATTTCTATTCAAGGTAGCTCCCCTTTTGTTTAATAAGAAAGAAAGGCTATTAGTAATAAGTTTGAGATGTTAACATACAACCTGAGTCTAAAAAATTTGTAGAGCATTTCATGTAGAGATGTGTGTGAGATCTCTTGACAAAGCATGAAACCAAATTTGAATTGAAGCACTTTTGGGCGCCAAAGGATGTTTACTAAACAATTGGGGCAGTCAATATTTTTTTGTGAATATTAGACTAAGGCAAATGATAATATAATTACAAGACAAATAGATAAGATGCACAAGTTAATTTGAATGATCTTACATAATAGTTGGTAGTCCATAAACATGATTGATAAATAATCGATGGCGAAATATGAGTATTGAAGGCTTTATAATACCAATCGATGTATTTTAATATTATTTTCAGAAATCGGAAGAAGAATAATAGTAATTGATAGAAACAGGTCATTGGTTCACCAATAAATATGGAACTTCGACTTGTGATATTTATAAACTCAATCGGAACACCAATCGATATGATAAAACATATACAACATCAATCGATATAAAACTTCGACTGATTAAGATTGTTAAGCAGTCAGTCGAAGTGGGACTTCGGTTGATAGTCGAAGTAGAATTCCCACTTCTGCTAGTCTACGCAAACAACACTGACAGTCGAAGTGGAACGTCCCACTTCTGCTAGTCCACACGAATAACACTGACAGCCGAAGTGGAACTTCGTAAAAAACAAGTAGAAACTTCAGATGTGTTGAAGTGGTATTTCAACTAGAACAAAGTACAGATAGTTAGTCGAAGTAAGACTTCGAATATTAATGAAATGAAGCTTCAAATGATACTTCATATATCGATGAATTGAAACTTTAGATGATGCTTTGATTCGATCAAAATACACGCCGTCAGTCGAAGTGAGACTTCGACTGGTCTACAAAAATAACACTGACAATCGAAGTGGAACTTTGACTGGTAACTTCGACTAAATGGAACAAAAATGTGCATGATGAAGTGAAACTTCGGATGGTGCTTCAATTGGATCAAAATACATGCAGTTAGTCGAAGTGGGACTTCGTATATGATGAAGTGAGCTTCGCATATGACGAAGTGGGACTTCGACTGCTCAACATACAAACATTCCGGTCGATGTGGATTTGGAGGATTTTCACAAAGAGAATGCTAAGGAATTAAACTGAGTTTCTTGGAATGCTTACAGTGATGATCCTTAGAGTCATGAAAAAGCTTATTTGACTTGTTGACTGACTTAATGGAACAAGAATATGGTAATCATATTAAAACTAGTATTATGAAATAATAAGTATGCAAGATAAAGTCATGATTAAGGAAATAATATTTTGAGTTTTGTTTTCGCCAAAATACATAGACATGGAGATAAAAGAGTCAACAATCTCTCCCTTTTTGGTATGATACTCAAAGATTAACTGAAATTTTAAGAGTCTAGACACATACATGATATGTATTTCAGAGTATCTCTCTCCTTTTTTGTCAATAACCAAAAAAGAGAAGTAAGAAAATAGGCATGATCAATGAAAATTGGAAGTAATAGAGGTGAAGAAATTAGGAGATTTACAAAGTTTAATGGAAGCTCCCCCTTATTCCGAGGCACCCCCTGAGTTCATGTCAATCTCAAGAGATAAAACGAGTCAAATGTAGGAGACAAAAAAATTAATTCATGGTCATGTTCCAATTTCTGAAAAGCAATAGGGGAAAATGTATATGATACTAATTTGGAAAGTAAAGTAGGTTTCTTCCAATTTCTGAGAAGTATACAAAGGTTTTAATAATAGAGGTAGGGAACACACATAGAATAGAAGTGTTTAAGGTCGTGTTCTTGCTAAAAGATGAGATAGCAGGTGAGTGCCAATTTATGATAGAAGTTCAATGATTATAGAATAGAAGACATGCATCATTCCAAGTAACTCTAAAAAATTTAATATTGTTCAGTTATTGCAGAGACAATTTTTTTACAAATTGCACGTGCCCAGTTCCCTTCTAAGAGAGATGAATCTCTTTAGGTAGAACTTTTGTAAAGATGTCTGCCAACTGATATACAATATCTATAATGAAATATTTATATTTCCTTCGTTTTGAATGTTGTACTGGATTCTATATGAGATTGATTGCACTGGTGTTGTCACATAATAGGGGTACAGACTTGATGTTTATTCCATAATCCTCAAGTTGTTGTTTGATCTAAAGTAGTTGAGTGCAGCAGCTCATAGCATCGACATGTTCAACTTCAGTTGTCGATAAGGCCACTAAGTTCTACTTTCTTAAGGATCAGGAAATCAAACACCCTGTAAGAAACCGACAGAAACCACTGATACTTTTTCTATCTGCTTTACATCTAACATAATTAGCATAAGAATAATCAATTAAATCCATCTTACATGATCTTGGATGCCACAGTCCTATTTTACATGTATGTGCTAAATATCTAAAAATTCTTTTTGACTAAGGTTAAATGAGATTCTTTAGGATCTGCTTGGTATCTAGCATGATGATCAGTCCATCCCCATATAAGTTTATGAATTATATATCTATTTTGGTGATTAACAAAACTTCAATAAAGTGTCATCTAACAAGTTTTCATGAAGCTTAGGCACAGGAAGTAAATCAGGCGAAATTAAGAAAATATGTAAGTATTTCTTACTTTGTATCATTTAAAATACAGAGCAGGAAATTTCTCTAAGTACACATCGACTCTCTATATGCTACAACGATATTGATTTCATTCTCATAAGGATTTGTAGTGTCATACCGATTTCTGTCTCATAACGATTTCCTTACTTCTATCGATTTAATTTTCATAAGGATTTGATAAGTGAGCATATCGATTTTGATCTCACAATGATTCTCTTAGTGGGCGTAACAATTTGCTCTCACAACGATTCTGTTTCTCACAGTGATTTGCTCTCACAATGATTCTGTTTCTCATAACGATTTGATAAGTGAGAACAACGATTTGCTCTCACAACGATTCTGTTTCTCATAACGATTTGATAAGTGAGAACAATGATTTGCTCTCATAATGATTCTATTTCTCATAACGATTTGAAAAGTGAGAACAACGATTTGCTCTCACAATGATTCAGTTTTTACAACGATTTGATAAGTGAGAACAACGATTTGCTCTCACAACGATTTGTCTTTCATAACGATTCGACAAGTTACAACAACGACTTGGTCATTATAACGACTCGATAAGTTACACAACGATTTGCTTGTTGTAACAATTCGATAAGTCACAACAACGACTTAGTCTGTGTAACGATTCGATAAAGTAAAACAACGATTTGATCACTACATCGATTTGATAAGTGAGACAACGATTTGGTTATAACGACTTGTTCATAACGATTTGCTTATACTCTCATAACGATTTGTCTCTACAACGATTTGGTTATGATTGTATAACGATTTATGTTCACATCAATTTACTTATACATGTGCAATGATTTACATGAACATCGACTCATTCACACAACGATTTCATAAGTCGTACTTACAATGATTTCATGAGCTATAACGACTTGATATTTAAACATATTTCAAATATTTTGAATGTCAAAGTCTTCCCTCGCTTTTCTCCGATATCCATGCATTTATTATGACTGAACATTTCACTGCACAATGCTTGCTCATATATCTTCTATTCCTATGCTAATATTAGAAACATCTTTTTAGAAAGTAGAATGACATTTCTATTTTGATGTATATTCATTCTAACGTTGACTGACAACAAGAGACAGCGTAGTTGTCTATCATTCAGCCTTTATTGTGTGTAGGTCTTTGACAGCACAAGCATCTACAACATTGGACAAAATGAAAGATAAAGGATATCGAGAAGGATCTTCTCTTTGCATGCATGGAACATATAGGACCGTTGATTGGAGGCTCTACAATACCATGCAGTCTAACGTATACTAGAGCATAGAGATAATGGACATATCAACAGCTACTTCCTCAAGAGAAGATATATATTCAAGTCTGAAGACTCTTAGACAACAACTTTTGAAAAGCAATCTTTCATGTCAAAGAGTCTTAATAGAAGAGCGATTTTCATTCCAAGTCTTGTGTAGCTCTCGCTCTAAGCGTTCTTGTTTAAATTCCTTGGAGAGCACCTTTGAGTTCTGAGAGAATTCTTCTATTGTAGATCTTTCTCTCTCAGTCTTGCTTCAGATCAAGCATTGTTCTATGAGCTTGGTTTAGGGGCTTGTCTTCTCCTTAACACTTTTCAGTGTTGTTCCTCTTCGTGTTGAGAAGAGAAGACCTGTTGGTAATAGGTGGTTTTATCCCCTTCATGTTGAAGGAAGACCTGGGTTCCAGGGTGTTGTATTCCTCTTCGGGTTGTGAAGAGAAGGCCAGCTGCGACTGGATGTGTAAGTGTCCTTGAGGGGGACTGCACCCTTGGGTAGTGGAATCCTAAGTTATTGCTCAGGGACTGGACGTAGGACTCCTGTGGAGAGGAGGTCCGAACCAGGATAAAATCCTTGTGTAGTGTGATTGCTTATTTGTGATTGGTGTTTTCTTTACTACTAATACTAACAGTCAAACGTAGTGTTTTTGTGTGAACATTTTTGTTGAAAGGTTTAGATAATCAAAAGTTTAAGAATCCTATTCACCCCCCCTCTGGGCTTGCTAGCTGGGCAACAAGTGGTATCAGAGCTAGTCTCTTCGACAAAGAAGATCCAACGATCTGAAGAGAAAAGATTTAATGGCAGCTCAAGGGAGTATTGAATGTCAGTCAGTAAACTAACCCCCTCTATTTGATGGTGAGGACTATACCTACTGGAAGACCAGGATGGAGTACTTCCTATAAGGTTTCGATTTTCAAATATGGTCCATCATTGAAGAAGGCGATCTAGTTGTTCTAAACAATAGACAAAACTGGACAGAAGATGATAGAAAGAAGATTTCTCTCAACTGCAAAGCTAAGAGCATATTATGCTGTGCACTTAGCAAGAAAGAGTTTAATAGAGTTTCAGCTGTAAATCATCGATGGAAATGTGGGAAAAGCTTAGAATTACGTACAAAGGCACATATGAAGTAAAAGAGACCAAAATAGACATTCTGGTGACACAATACGAGAGGTTCTAGATGCAGCCAGGAGAATCAATAACTCAGATATTCAGCAGATTTACAGACATCACAAACGGGCTGGCTGGTCTTGGAAAAAGCTACGAAATGGGAGATATGGTCAGAAAGATCTTAAGATCCCTACCAGCCTCGTGGACTCCTAAAGTGACAGCAATAGAAGAGGCAAATGACCTAAAGAGAATGTCACTAGAGAAACTCATTGGGTCACTCATGGCTCATGAGATCAACATGGAGAGGCTCGGAGAATCCTCAAGTACGAAAAAACACAGCAATGCTCTCAAGGCCACAGAAGGTAGCTCTGACGTAGAATCTGAGGATGAAGTCAGCAATGAAGACAGTGATGATGAAGAAGCGCTTCTATCTAGAAGATTACAATACATACTTGCGAAGAAGAAGTACCAATGGAAGGAGATACTTCAAGAAGAACAAAGACTTCAAGATGGGCGAAGGCAAAGACACAAAAGAGCTAAGCCTATCTTCTATGAGTGCAAGAAGATGGGACACATCGAGGCCAAGTGTCCAAAACTAAAGAAGACTGAAGTTAGAAAGAAAGATTCAACTAGAAAATTCAGAAAATACAAGAAGAAGACCATGGCAGCAGCTTGGGACAACAACAACGACTAAGACAGTGAGTCAAGTTCAAGCAAAGAAGAAGAAGAAAAGGCCAACTTTGCCTTCATGGAAAATGTAGAGGAAAAGGTAACCTCTGACTCCTCCATTACTTCTTGTAACGAATCTGAAGCTGATAGCTTAGAAGATGCATTTAATGAGTTATATAGAATATAAAGAAGTATGTAAATTATTAAAAGTTAGCAAGAAAAATCATGCATGCTCAGAAAATATTAATTCAGATCTAAAATCTGAAATGAGCAACTGGAAAGGCAAGTTACCGAATAAAAAGAAGAAACGAACTATTATGTGAAGATTTGAAAAGTAAAATGAATAAATAACAAGACTGGGAAACTAGGAAACAATAAGTAAATTAAATCAAGAAATTAACACACTAACAGAAGAAAAGAAAATGAAAAATCCCAGTGCGTTAGAAAAATTTAAAATAGAAAAACAACATTAATACTAAAAGGAGCTAGAAGATCAGGAAAGAAGAAATATAGTTTAGGATACACCCCTCCTGATAATGAAGAAACAGTAGTACATCCTAAAATATATCAAACACCTAAATTTGTAGCCGAACAAGACACTGCATATAAGTCAAACTTTAAATATATTCCAACTGAAAAAATAAGTAAAATATCTGTTGTAGCCACTGCAACAAACTAGGTCATATTAAAATAACATGTCCAACTAAACATAAAAGATGGATAATTAAGAAGAAAAATGATGATACTAACCAACCAGGACCCAAAAGACTTGGGTACCTAAAGCTTAGTGTTTCCATTACAGAAAAGCCTTCGAACATCTAAGTGGTACCTAGACAGCGGGTGCTCAAGGCATATGTCTGGCAACAGGAAGCTATTCTCTCACCTCGAAGCCGAAGAAGGCACAGTGACATATGGTGATAATGGAAAAGGGACAGTAATAGGTTGCGGATCAGTTGGAAGTCAAGGAAAAATCATTATTGAAGATGTACTTTGTGTAAAAGGACTCAAGCACAATCTTATCAGCATCAGCCAGCTATGTGACAAAAGGCATCAGATTAAGTTTCAAGAGTCAAAAGTGTAATATCATGAAAAATGGTGTAGTTGTGTTTGAAGCAAGCAGGGAAAAGAACTTGTATGTGCTTCATTTAAAAGAGTTAAATGATCAGGACATATGTCTTGCAGTAAACAAAGAGCAGTCAATTGAATTTTGGCACAGAAGATTGGGCCACTGTAGCTTGGATGGGATCAAAAAGCTAATCAAGAGAAATCTAGTAGAAGGTCTGCCTAAAGTAAGCACCAAAATG
This sequence comes from Colocasia esculenta, assembly GCA_014218235.1. Taxonomy (NCBI): domain Eukaryota; kingdom Viridiplantae; phylum Streptophyta; class Magnoliopsida; order Alismatales; family Araceae; genus Colocasia; species Colocasia esculenta. The sequence continues at coordinate 156,059,183 of CM024754.1, forward strand.
GAAGGGTTCTGTGAACCGTGTGCAAAATGTAAGCACACTAAATCATCTTTCAAATCAAAGTCAGTGGTAACAACCTCTAAACCCTTAGAACTTCTACATATGGATCTATTTGGGCCAATGAGGACCACAAGTCTTGGAGGAAAGAACTTTGGATTCATCATAGTGGATGACTATTCCAGATTTACATGGGTATCTTTCTTGGAGCACAAGGATGACACATTTGATAGTTTTGTTAGCTTCAGCAAGAAAGTTTAGAAAGACAAGAAGTATAGCATTGTCAGCATTCGATCAGATCACCGAGGAGAGTTTCAGAATGAACGATTTGCAAAGTTCTGTGATGATCAAGGAATAGAACATAATTTCTCAGCACCAAGAACACCTCAGCAAAATGGAGTTGCTGAGAGGAAGAACAGAACCTTATTGGATATGGGAAGGACAATGTTGTCAGAATATAATTTACCAAGGTATTTTTGGGCCGAAGCCATCAACACAGCTTGCTATATAATCAACAGAGTGATGATCAGGCCAATCCTGAAGAAGACTGCATACGAGCTATTCAAGTAGAAGAAGCCAAAGATTAGTCATTTCAGAAATTTTGGATGTCCATGCTTCATCCACAACAACGGAAAAAGGGATATGGTAAGCTAGACTCTAAATCCGATGAAGTATTTTTATGGGGTATGCTTCTAAACCCAAAGGTATAGAGTATTTAATAAGCATCGTTTACTAATTGAACAAATAGTACATGTAATCTTTAATGAAACTAACCCTTCCTGAGAAAGGAAGTAGATGTGATGTTGATGATCTAGATGAATTGTCCAAGAAATTAAAAAACACATCCATCGAGGATAAAGAAGATCCACCTTGGAAGATCTACAACAAAAAGATATATCTCATGATAATCTTCCAAAAGAATGGAGATACAAGAAGGATCACCCATTGGATAATATTATTGGAGATCCATTGGTTGGAGTAAGAACTAGAGGTAACATAATCCCATATTATTTAGCCTTTGTATCTCAAATAGAGCCTAAGACAGTCAATGAAGCACTGTCTGATGAATCTTGGATATTAGCCATGCAAGAAGAACTTAATTAGTTCAAGAGAAACCAAGTATGGTCCCTTGTTCCAAGACCATCAGATCATCCTGTGATTGGCACCAAATGGGTGTTCAGGAACAAATTGGATGAAGCTGGTGTAATCACTAGAAACAAGGCCAAATTGGTAGCTCAAGGCTATTCTCAAGAGGAAGGCATAGATTTCGATGAAACCTATGCACCAGTAGCCAGACTTGAGGCAATTAGGCTTTTACTTGCTTATGCATCAGCATTGGATTTAAAATTATTTCAAATGGATGTAAAATCAGTTTTTCTAAATAGTTACATAAAGGAGGAAGTTTATGTAGAACAACCTCCTATTTTTGATGATATCGATTTTCCAAATCATGTATTTAAATTGCACAAGGCTTTATATAGTTTGAAACAAGCACCTAGAGCATGGTATGAACGATTAAGTGCATTTTTGTTAAACCATGGTTTTATTAGAGGAAAAGTAGATAACACATTATTCATTATGTCTAAAGTTAAAAATGTGTACTTGTTCAAATCTATGTTGATGATATAATATTGGGTCTACTGATGAATCTCTTTGCAAGTACTTTGAAAAGCTTATGCAGGGAGAATTTGAAATGAGTATGATGGGGGAACTTAATTATTTCCTCGGATTGCAAATCAAGCGAGGAAAAGAAGACTCCCACATTTGTCAAGCCAAGTACACCAAAGAGCTACTAAAGAAATTTGGTTTTGAAAATGACAAGCCACTGTCAACACCAATGAGCACATCTACAAGGCTAGACAGTGACAAGGATGTAAGAAAGTAGACCAAAAGCTCTACAGAGGTATGATAGGTTTATTACTTTATTTGATAACTAGTAGACCTGATATATTGTTTAGTGTATGCATGTGTGCTAGGATCAGGTAGACCCTAGAGAGTCTCATTTAATAGTGTCAAACGTATTTTAGATACTTAGCAAGAACTCATGATATAGGATTGTGGTATCCAAAACATGTAAAATAAATTTAGTAGGATACTCTGATGCTGATTACGCTAGATGCAAGATAGATAGGAAAAGCACCAGTGGATGTTGTCAATTTCTTGCAGGATGTTTGATTTCTGGTCCTCAAAGAAGTAAAATTCAGTAGCACTGTCAACAGCTGAAGCTGAGTACGGGCTGCTGGAAGCTGCTGTACACAACTCCTATGGATTAAGCAGCAACTTGAGGATTATGGGCTACACATCAAGACAATTCCCTTCTGTGTGACAACACCAGTGCAATTAATCTCACCAAAAATCCAGTGCAGCACTCAAGGACAAAGCATATTGGGGTTAGATACCATTTCATTCGAGATCATATAGCTAACGGTAATATAGACATTTCATTTATAGATACTCAAAATTAGTTAGCAGATATCTTCACAAAAGCCTTACCTGAAGAGAGATTTACATCTCTTAGAAGGGAATTAGGCATGTGTAATTTGTGATAGATTTATCTGTAAATAACTAAAATAATGATTATTTCAGAATATCAACTATTTGTTCTCTCCCCTAAAATTAAGTGAAATCTTTAAAGATTGCTTGCGTCATAAATTTCGGTGACGGTTCATTATTTTAAAAGTATTTATTCATCTCGAGCATGTCTCTGCTTTGTCGTTTTCCGCATTTATGGCGCCTTCCTCTCAAAAGTCACTTTATCTTTATCTGACAAAACCCGAAATCTGTGTCACAATGATTCACCTCCCGCTCTCATCTCTTTCAACTTTCCTGAGACAATAAACCCTATCGACTTCGACATCGACTTCGTGCGATTTCAAAGCTTCCATCCCTTCCCGCAAAAAATCTCCTGAGGGCTTTTGCTCCAATCTTCCTTTCGACCATCCAGAACTTTTTCCCTTTCAAAACCATGGCCGTTTCTGGAGTTTCCGGCTCTGTCGGGGGCTATGCGACTGCTTTCCTCACCGCAGAGCAGTAGGAAAGGTATACAAATGTGAAGACGAAGATGTGCGGCGACAAGGCAGTGGATGTTGCTGACCTAGAGAAGAATGGGATGCACAGCATCATGGCAGCTATGCAGAGAATGAAGTGGACCAAGATTGCAACACTCTCAGAGGCAAGTTTTTCAGACCTGGTTAAAGCTTTCTATGTCTGTTTGAAGTCTGAGGAAGACGGGTCTTTGACATCCATGGTCAAAGGAACCCAGATTCGGATCACGTATGAACTATTGGGGTTCTTTTTTAGTGTGTCCACCTCCGGTCACAGTGGAGTGCACACCGTCGACATTCAGGCGAAAGGTTTGGGGATTGTTGGTTCTGAGTTCAGGATGAAAGATGGGAAGATAGACATTAATCAGTTGAATGCGTTTAACCACATATTACACTTCATAGTTTGTCAGATTCTGGTGCCCAGGAGTGCGACCTTCTCCACATGCACCAAGGCAGATTCCGACATGATGTTCTGGGCTATCCAGAACCAGAATATTAATATGGCAGAGGTCATCATAGAAAGGATGAAATTTGTAAATGCTCAGGTTTGGGACAAGAAGAGTAAGTTAAATGTATCTCTTCCTTATGTCCATTTGCTAACCAAGATATTCCAGCACTTTGGAGTAGATTTGAATGGGGCAGTCTTAGAGAAGATGGGCCAAGCTATCCGGTCCAGGAATCTTAAGAAAAGTGGATTCTCTCTTGTTGGTGGTGTGTGGACCAAGACCTCAGCAGCAGAGGGCGAGGCCATTATTGGTGAAGTCCTAGAGGTCCAAGAAGAGGCAGCAGCAACAACGCCAAAAGTTTAAGTTGAGCAAGAGATTGCCAGGCTAGAAGTGTCAGTGGTCCAAGTGCAGCAGGAAGAAATCAGGGCCGAAATTTTAGTGGCTCAAGAGGAACAAGCAGCAGCAGCAGCAGATATCCAAGAAAATATAGCAGTCAGACTTGAAGAGCCAATGGCCAGGGAGCACAGGATTGAGGACATTCCTCAGGAATTCATTGAGCCCGTTGGGCAGGTCGAAGAAGTTGTCACCCCTACTTCCATGGTAGCTTCAGTCCTTAGAAGTGTGCTAGATTCCATTCCCAGCACTCATCAAGAAAAAGAACAGGTGACTGAAGAAGTTAATAGAGAGGCTGTGGCTCTAGGCCACACTGAGGACAATATTATGGAAGAAGCTCCCATTCAGGGGGAGCAAGAGATTATTTTTGAGATTGTGGCAGTAGGCCACAGTGAAAATGTGCACATGAAGGATGCTCCTGCTCAGGGGGAGCAATATGTTGAGAAGGAAGCTCAGGTTCAGGGGGAGAGCACTGAAAACCCCCAGTGAATCAATACCAAGAAGGTGTCTTGACAAGCCCCTCTGATTCGGAGGAAGAAAATACAAATGTTGATAATGTGGAGCCCGCTCCTAGGGCAAGTGACAAAGGAAAAGGAGTGGCTCCTGAGATCCCTTTACTCACCAGGAAGCCACATCAGAGGCTAAGGAAGAAGAAATTGAAGATCAATCTGAAGCCCTTAGTTGCTAGACTGGATGAACAAGGAAAGCTTTTATGCTCTGTGCAGTCTGATACATCATCAATCTTCATGAGACAGAGCTCTACAGCTAAGGATGTGGGCACTATTAGGAATGCCTTTCGTTGGCTAAGGAGTGAGCTCCTCAGCCTTAAGGAGTCTCTAGCAGTCATTTCCAATGCTTTGAAGGTGCAACCTCCTCCTCCAGCACCTGTTAGCAGCTCAGGGCCATCAGGGCCAAAGGAGGCAGAGCACTCTGAGCCTTCAAGGCCATCAGTTGTTGATGAAGGTTGGCCATCAGGGCCAAGAACTATTGAAGAAGTGGCAGTAGAGGCTGTGGAGTCTGGGCCATCAGGGCAGTGGGGATATCCCTGGGTCATCAGGGCTAATGGATTCAGTGGTTGAGCCTGTCAGAGCAGAAGAGTGAGCTGTAGCTCCAGAGCCCCCTGCTTCTTCTCTCTTCCAACTCCAGCCTCTCCTTCTCCACCCTCATCCTCCACAGCACCACCAACACCTCCCACCTTCAAACAACCCATTCCCAGAACCATTTCCTCTCCTACACCCTTTTCTTCCCAGTCCTCCTCATCTCCTGTTTCTTCCACTCACATTCCTCCACCTCCTTCTTTTGAGGTTCCTCCAGCCTCCTCATCAACTAGGGCTTCCTCTTCTGGTCCTTCCTCCTATGGACCAACTGATGTTCCTCCCACTTCCACTCACTCCTTCCTTCATCCTTCTACTCCCCCCTCCTTTATCTCTATTATTCCGGAGAGTGCTCAAATTGATGCCCCCTTCCTCAGGGCCATCAAAGATGAATTTGAAGAAGTATCCTCCATTCAGTCCTGAAAGTTAGTACTCATGTTCATAGGACAGGCTCTTCTAGCCCTGTCCCCAAGAAAAGAAGACTAACTTCCACTCATTCTATTTCTTCTGAACCTTGTTATCCACCCCTTTGGTTTTCTCTTACAGTAGATCATAAAAACAAACCGTCGTATAGAGAATTTCTTCAAAAAGTCTCTTTTGCCACCATTATTGGTCTTCCACATCTCAACCTTTCGGATCATCTCACTATCATTCTTCCTCTCACCTCTCTATCCAAGGCTGAACAGTCAAAAATCTTCTCCATGACTGAAGCCAAATCTGAAGAGCAGTGGGCTCGGGGTAACAAGACCTTGTACAATAAATTTCTTCTCGCCAAGTCAGCTAGGTTCCCTCCCCGGGATCACCCCTTGACTCTATCTGAGTGGTTCCAGATTCTTCACAAGGACACCTGGGCTCTATTTATTCAAAAAGAGATAAAAATAATCAAACATTTTCAGATGTTCAACAACTATCGCTATCTCAACAATTTACCTGAAGTTCAGCTTGGCAATTCCGGTAAGCTATTAGTTCTCTTGGTTCCCATGATGCTCATACCGAAGCCATCAGGGTTGATTTTTCCACTTTAAAGTTACCGAGGTGGTCTTTCTCCCACCTCTTCATTCTTTGATCATGGACTCTGATGTTGGCTCCATCATCTTTGAGCGTTTTGCCAGAGTCATGGGGAGAATTCATGCGCAGAGAGGCAATCTAGTTGCTTTCAATAGATTTTGTTCAGAGAGTACATTCAGGGTCATATCAGTTCAGACGTTCTTGCCCCTCTCTTGTCTGAATGTGAGAGGTTATCTCCAGCAGAATGGGCCAGATTTTACCCTCTGTCAGCTCAGCAATTTGATGATCTAAATGCCTCTCAAGCGAGAGAGCATAAACCTTCTGTTTCAGCTGCTGAATTTCTTGACATGAACTCCATTCACCTTGTTCGAGATCCATTTGCAGTATGTGTTGAGAGGTACAAGGCTTATGTAGCCATGAGACTAGAACTGAAGCAGAAGCAGATTTTTATCCAGTCTCCATTGATCAGTTCCTCTCCTGCGCCAGCTTTGGGAAAACAAGTCATTACAAAGTTTCCTTTGATAGAGGACGCTATGCTTAATTCTTAGAAGAGCAGTGAAAACTTCATCTCCAGAGGATGGTTCCTGTCATGGGGCCTTCCTATTCTGTAGCTTGTGGGGTCTTTAGGCAATTCGATGAAGAGCAGGAACTTAAGGCTTGGGAATCAGTTGTCATCATGCCTCTTTCTGTCTCCTGCCTTCTACCTTCCTGTACCCCCTCAAGATTAGTTCAATCACTATCTTTGTCTATCATTATCTTTTCTCTCTTCTTTGTCTCATATAGTATCTTTTGCTTAATGACAAAAAGGGGAGAAAAATCTGTGTTCTGAAATACATTTCTAACTTCATTTCAGAAAATTCACTTAGATTTATTTCAAATCATATATACTTTTGTGTTATGTTTTGTCATCACCAAAAAGGGGGAGATTGATGATCAGTCCATCCCCATATAAGTTTATGAATTATATATCTATTTTGGTGATTAACTAAACTTCAATAAAGTGTCATCTAACAAGTTTTCATGAAGCTTAGGCACAGGAAGTAAATCAGGCGAAATCAAGAAAATATGTAAGTATTTCTTACTTTGTAGCATTTAAAATACAGAGCAGGAAATTTCTCTAAGTACACATCGACTCTCTATATGCTACAACGATATTGATTTCATTCTCATAAGGATTTGTAGTGTCATACCGATTTCGGTCTCATAACAATTTCCTTACTTCTATCGATTTAATTTTCATAAGGATTTGATAAGTGAGCATATCAATTTTGATCTCACAATGATTCGCTTATTGGGCGTAACTATTTGCTCTCACAACGATTCTATTTCTCACAAAGATTAATAAGTGAGAACAACGATTTGCTCTCACAACGATTCAGTTTCTCATAACAATTTGATAAGTGAGAACAACGATTTGCTCTCACAATGATTCTGTTTCTCATAACAATTTGATAAGTGAGAACAACGATTTGCTCTCACAACGATTCTATTTCTCATACCGATTTGATAAGTGAGAACAACGATTTGCTCTCACAACGAATCAGTTTCTCATAACGATTTGAAAAGTGAGAACAATGATTTGCTCTCACAACAATTCAATTTTTACAACGATTTGATAAGTGAGAACAACAATTTGCTCTCACAACGATTTGTCTTTCATAACGATTCAACAAGTTACAACAATGACTTGGTCATTATAACGACTCGATAAGTTACACAACGGTTTGCTTGCTGTAACGATTCGATAAGTCAGAACAACAACTTAGTCTATGTAACGATTCGATAAAGCACAACAACGATTTGATCACTACATCGATTCGATAAGTGAGACAACGATTTGGTTGTAACGACTTGTTCATAACGATTTGCTTATACTCTCATAATGATTTGTCTCTACAACGATTTGGTTCTGATTGTATAACGATTTATGTTTACATCGATTTACTTATACATGTGCAACGATTAACATGAACATCAACTCATTCACACAATGATTTCATAAGTCATACTTACAACGATTTCATGAGCTATAACGACTTGATTATTTCAAATATTTTGAATGTCAAAGTCTTCCCTCGCTTTTCTCTAATATCCATGCATTTATTATGACCGAACATTTCACTGCACAATGCATGCTCAGATATCTTCTATTCCTATGCTTATATTGGAAACATCTTTTTAGAAAGCAGAATGACATTTCTTTTGATGTATATTCATTCTAACGTTGACTGACAACAAGAGACAGTGTAGCTGTCTATCATTCATCATTTATTGTGTGCAGGTCTCTGACAGCACAACCATCTACAACGTTGGACAAAATGAAAGATAAAGAATATCGAGAAGGATCTTCTCTTTGCATGCATGAAACATAAAGGACTGTTGAATGGAGGCTCTACAATACCATGCAGTCTAACATATACCAGAGCATAGAGACAACGGACATATCAACGGCTACTTCCTCAAGAGAAGATATATATTCGAGTCTGAAGACTCTTAGACAACAACTTTTGAAAAGCAATCTTTCACGCCAAAGAGTCTTAATAGAAGAGCGATTTTCATTCCAACTCTTGTGTAGCTCTTGCTCTCAGCGTTCTTGTTTAAATTCCTTGGAGAGCACCTTTGAGTTTTGAGAGAATTCTTCTATTGTAGATCTTTCTCTCTCAGTCTTGCTTCAGATCAAGCATTGTTCTATGAGCTTGGTCTAGGGGCTTGTCTTCTCCTTAACACTTTTCAATGTTGTTCTCTTCGTGTTGAGAAGAGAAGACCTGTTGGTAATAGGTGGTTTTATCCCCTTCGTGTTGAAGGAAGGCCTGGGTTCCAGGGTGTTGTATTCCTCTTCGGGTTGTGAAGAGAAGGCCAGCGGTGACTGGATGTGTAAGTGTCCTTGAGGGGGACTGTACCCTTGGGTAGTGGAATCCTGAGTTATTGCTCAGAGACTGGACGTAGGACTTCTGTGGAGAGGAGGTCCGAACTAGGATAAAATCCTTGTGTATTGTGATTGCTTGTTTGTGATCGGTGTTTTCTTTACTACTAACACTAACAGTCAAATGTAGTGTTTTTGTGTGAACGTTTTTGTTGACAGGTTTAGATAATCAAAAGTTTAAGAATCCCATTCACCCCCCTCCCTCTAGGCTTTCTAGCTAGGCAACATAGCACACATGCATACACTAAATAAAATGTCGAGTATACTAGCAATTAAATGGAGTAGAGAACTAATCATACATCTATAAGACTTTTGATCCATTTTCTTACCTTGAAGATCATTGTCTAACCTGATAGAAGTACTCATAGAAGTGGGTAAAGGCTTTGCTTGTTCGAATCCATACTTCTTTAGTAGGTCCTTGATGTACTTGGTCTTATCGATGTGGGGGTCCACCCTTATCTTGTTTGATTTGAAGTCCAAAGTAGTAAGTTAATTCCCCCATCATGCTCATCTTAAATTCTCCCTACATCAATCTTTCAAAGTACTTGCAAAGAGATTTATCAATAGCTCCGAAAATAATGTCATCAACATAGATTTGCACTATTAAGGTGTTTTGTGAACAAGATTTAATAAACAAAGTGCTATCTACTTTTCTTCTAATAAAACATGATTTAGAAGAAATGCACTCAGTCTTTGATACCAAGCTCTTGGAGCTTGTTTCAGACCATACAATGTCTTATGAAATTTGAAAACGTTGATTTGGGAAATCAAGATCATCAAAACTAGGGGGTTGTTCTACATATACTTCTTCTTTGATAAAACCATTTAAAAAAGTAGATTTACATCCATTTGAAAAGGTTTTATATTTGAAACAGATGGATATGCAAGTAAGATTCTGATTGCCTCAAGTCTGGCTACTGGAGCATAGGCTTCATCAAAGTCTATGCCTTCTTCTTGAGAATAGTCTTGAGCTACCAGTCTAGCCTTATTCCTAGTAATGACACTAACCTCATCCACTTTGTTTCTGAACACCCATTTGGTGCCAATAATTGGATGGTCTGATGGTCTAGGTACAAGAATCCAAACATGGTTTCTCCTGAACTGATTAAGTTCATCTTGCATGACCAAAATTCAAGATTCATCAGTCAGTGCCTCATTAACAGTTCTAGACTCAATTTGAGAAACAAATGCTAGGTAATCGCAAGGAATTACATTACCTCTTGTTCTTACCCCTTGACTTGAATCACCTATGATATTGTCTTTAGGATGATCCTTCTAAAATTTCCACTCCCTAGGAAGATCTTTATAAGAAGGTTCACTTTGGACTATATCCTCCAATGGTGGCTCCACCTTCTCTTCTCTAATGGTGATGTCCTTCAGTTTTTCTCCTAGTTCCTCTGTTCCTTCATCATCAATGTCATTTTCTTTCCTTAAAGATGGGTCAGCCTCATTAAATATGACATGATTGGTTTGCTCAATCAATAAAGTTTTTCTATTAAATACTTTATAACCTTTAGGTTTTGAGGTATAATTAAGAAATATACCTTCATCAGATTTTGTATCTAACTTACCCATATTTGGCTTACTATTGTTGAGAATGTAGCATTTGAATCTGAATGGCTTGAGGTGTCTGGCATTTGGTATTCTATATTTTTATAGTTTATATGCAATCTTTTTCAAAATTGGCATGATCATTGCTCTATTGATTATGCAGTATGATGTGCTGATTATCTCTACCTAAAAATATCTTGGCAAGTTGTACTCAGATAGTATTGTTCTTATCATGTCCAATAGTGTTTTGTTCTTTCTTTTAACACTCTATTTTGTTGGGGTGTTGTTGGTGCTAAAAGGTTGTGCTCAATTCCTTAGTCTTCACAAAACTTATGAACTCGTTATTATGAAATTCTGTACTATGATCTGACCTTAATCGCTTATTTTGAACTTCTGATCCTTTTGTATCAATTTACTAAATTTTACAAAGGTTTTCAATGTGTCATCTTTATGCACTAAGAATGACACCCATGTAAATCTAGAGAAGTCATCAACAATGAGAAGTCTATAGTTCTTTCCTCCCAAATTTTTTGTAGACATTGGACCAAATAAATCCATATGAAGTAGCTCCAAAGACTTGGTGGTCATAACAATTGTCTTTGATTTGAAGGAAGGCTTGACATTTTTCCCTTTGGCATAAGGTCCACAAACCTTATCATAGTAAGTGTTGATCTTTGGTAATCCTTCCACTAACTCATGCTTTATTAATTTTATTATCACATCTAAGTTAGTATGACCCAATCTTCTGTGCCATAATTCTGTGTCAGTGTTTTTATTGGTTGCTAAACATACATCTTTATTCTTTAAATGTTTGAGGTTTAGGACATATAAGTTCTTTTCCCTATTTCCTTCAAATATCACTTCTTCATCCATAATGATCAGACATTTTGATTCTATGAATTTCACCTGATGTCTCTTATCGCAGAGCTGGCTAATGCTTATCAAATTGTGCTTCAAGTTTTTGACACAAAGAACTTCAATTAGATTCTTATTCTTGCTTCCCACTGTACCACATCTAATAACAGTCCCTTTACCATTATCTCCATAGGTGACTAATCCTTCTTCTGGTTTGATTGTCTTGAATAGGCTCATATCACCTATCATATGCCTAAAGCATCTACTGTCTAAGTACCACTTGGATGCTTTAAGATTAACTTGCACGAATGCCATTGAGTTTTAGGTACCCAAAATCTTTTGGGTCCTTGGTGGTTAGTTTCATACATGCTTTATTGGGAATCCATTTCAGGTGTTTTGTTGTACAATTTTATTATTATATGACCAAGCTTGTTGCGATGAGAACATCGTATAATGTTTATGTTATTTTGATTAATCAGTTTATTTCTATTTTTAACAAATTATTTTCTTATATTTTGTTAACATAATTGCCTTCGAGTATGAACTTTGAATTTTGACATAAGATATGTTTCATAATATATTATTATTATTTATTCTCAGGTGGTGTGTAACCTACACCAAATTTCATTTTACCACTTCTTCTTGCGCCTTTTTAAAATTAGGGATGATTTTTCGTGAGGACAACAATAAATGTTTATGTTGTTTTAATCATTCATTTTATTTCTATTTTTAACAGACTATTTTCTTATGTTTTTGTAAACATAATTGCCTTCGGGTGAACTTTGGCATTGGATATGTTTCAGGATATATTATTATTTTTTCAATCTTAAGTGGAGTGTAACCTACACCAAATTTCTTTTTACCACTTCTTTTTGCACCTTTTAAAACTAGGGATGATTTTTCATTTGTTAGTTTGTCTATTGTAGAGTTAGGTCTTTATTATCTTTTGTTAGGATCTTTATTTTTGCATTTAATTTCTTTATTGTGTTGTCATTTTCTAGATTCTCTATTTTACTATTTTTCTCTTTTAGATCCTCACATAAAAGATTGTTCTTATGTTTTAATTCTTCAATTTGTTTTTCAAATTGTTCAGTTTCAGACTTCAAATCTGAGTTAGTGTTTTCTAAACATGTAAAATTTTTATTTAATAATTTTAGTTGTTTAGATACATCTATATACTTTTATATAGTTCATTAAATTCATCTTATAATTGTCATCATCAGAATCTGAAAATGAATCAAAAGAGGTGTCAGAATTTACCTTATCATTAAGATTTGTCATAAAGGCAATGTGAGCCTTTTCTTCTTATTGTCCATCTGAGCTTGAGTCTTCAGATGAGCTTTCTTCATTATTCCAAGCAGCTGTCATAGCCTTCTTTTTGTACTTCTTGATTTTTATTGAAGGCTCCTTCTTTATGTACTCCTTTTTCCCTAGCTTGGAGTAGTCATTCTTCAGGTGCCCGTGCTGCTTTCATTCATAACAAATAGGTTCTATTTTCAATTGACTGCTTTATCCTTTCTAAAGAATCTTCTTCTTGACTTATGTTTCTTCTTGGCCAAAATTCTTTGTAGACGTCTTGACAGAAGGGCTTCTTCTTCACTATCTGCATCCCTGCTGTCATTGGTCGTGGCTTCATCTGAGTTTGGCTCTTTTGTCTTCAAGGTGATGCTTATCTTTTTCTTTGAGGTGCTTTCTCTTAGTTTTTTCATATTTATCGCATGAGCAATAAGAGACCTAATGAGCTTTTCTAATGACATTGAGGTGAGGTCATTGGCTTCTTCTATTACAGTGACCTTTAGATTCCACTGGTTTGGTAGTGATCTGAGAATTTTTCTTACCATATTCATAGTGTTGTATGTCTTTCCCAATCTGGCTAGGCCATTTGTGATGTCAGTAAACCTACTATACATCTGAGTGATGGTCTCTCCTGGTTGCATCTGAAACTTCTCATATTGGGTAACTAAGATGTCGATTCTTGTTTTCTTAACTTTGTCTATCCCTTCATAAGTGAGACAAAGTTTGTCCCACATTTCTTTGGTAGATGTGCAAGTTGAGATCCTGTTGAATTCTCTCTTGGACAAAACACAACAAATGAGATTCTTCGCCTTGTTGTTCTGTGATAGCAATTTTCTGTCGTTGTCTATCTAGTTTTCCCTTAAGAAGATGACTATTAGATCTCCTTCTTCAATGATGATCCACAACTAATAGTCATATCCTTGAAGGAATAAATTCATCATTGTCTTCTAGTAGTTGTAGTCTTCACCATCAAATAGAGGTGGCCTGTTGACATATTGCCCTTCAGAGTATCCTTTTGCTACTATTGATCTTTACTCTTCAGATCATTGGATCTTCTGATTTCTTAAGAGACCCCACTCTGATACCACTTGTTGTCCTAGATGGCAAGCCTAAAAGGAGGGGGGGGGTGAATGGGCTGTTTCAAAATATTTCTAAAATCTTAAAACCATAGACACTAAGCGAGAATGTTAGTACTATTAATTAATGTGCAACAGAAATAAATAGAAACAATCTCACACATAACACAAGGAAATTTGTTCTAGTACGACCCTTCCAAAAGAAAGTCTTATGTCCAATCCCCAAGCAAACTCTTGGGATTTCACTAAAGCACCAAACACATCTTGGTCTTTCCTTAAACAAGGGACATACAACACCCAACACACTCACTAGTCTTCCCTTCTCCATAAGGGGCAATACACCCAGCTCCCTATTGGTCTTCCCTTCTCCACAAGGGGTAATACACCCAGCTCCTCGCTGGTCTTCCCTTCTATAAAGGGGAGCGTTTGCTTAGCAAGTCTTCTCTTCAAATGAAGAGGTACAACAAATATCTTGAAGAAATGCTAAGATCTCTAGATCAAGCTTTCTAAAGCAAGTCTTGAACTAAGACATCGCCCAAGAGAGAAAAGAATAATAATGAATACTTCTCCCAGATGCAAACAACTCTCTCTTTCTTTCAGATGAGTGATCAGAAAGCAACGTAGAGAGAGAGAGAGAGAGAGAGAGAGAGAGGAGAGAGAGAGAGAGAGGAAAGGTAAAACAAATGACTTTGACAGCTCTTGCTCTCTCTTCTGGTTCAGGAAGGATGTGGGCGTTGGTGTGTTCTGAAACTTTTAGGATGCTTTTTGTTGGGTGGATCTCTCTCTGTATCTTCTATATATTTGTGACTGCATTCTTCTCTACTTTTATAGACTCTTGGAAGAAGATAGTCGATGACTCTTTAGCTCTAACTTCTTCTCCTTCTCTTCTGTTCTTCTATCTGTTACACAATAGATCTTCCTATTGCTTCTGTGTAAGCCAACGTTAGACTCATCTTCAGTAGCCATTGGATCTTCAATAGAGGTTCTTGTAGGCTTTTCTATTCATTAGCTATTTTTCAGTCCTCTGGCTTGCATGTTTCTGACATATTTGGTTTGCATACGTGTTGTGTACCTGCAAGCATTTAATGCATAGAGACAAAGATATTAGGTGAGATATCATGTGTCAGTCAGACCCCATACCTTTGCTGTAGAAATCCAAAAAATTTTCTGATAGATTTCTATTCAAGGTAGCTCCTTTTTTTGTCTGATAAGAAAGAAAGACTATTAGTAACAGGTGTAAGATGTGAACATAGGGCCTGGGTCTAAAATTTTTATTGAGTATTTAATGTAGAGATGTGTGTGAGATCTTTGTCAAGGCATGAAACCAAATTTGAATTGAAGCACTTTTGGGCGCCAAATGATATTTACTAAACAATTGGGATAATCAAGATTTTTTATGAATATTAAACTAAGTTAAGTAATAATATAATTACAAAGGCCAATAGATAAGAAGTATGGTCTACATAAAAATTGGTAGTCCATAAACATGATTGATAAATAATCGATGGCGAAATATGAGTACTGAAAGCTTTATAATACAAATTAATGTATTTTAATATTATTTACAACAATCGAAAGAAGAATAATAGTAATTGATAGGAACAAGCCATTTGTTTACCAATCGATATGGAACTTCGACTTGTGACATTTATAAACTCAATCGGAACACCAATCGATAGGATAAAATATATACAACATTAATCAAAAGAAAATGACATCAATCGATATGAAACTTCAATTGATTAAGATTGTCAAACAATCAGTCGAAATGGGACTTCAACTAGTCCACACAAATAACACAAACAGTCGAAGTGGAACTTTGTCTGGTAACTTCGACTGATTAAGAACAAAAATAACTAACAGTCGAAGTGAAACTTCATATAAAAAAGGTAGAAACTTTGGATGTGATGAAGTGATACTTTGATTGGGCCAAAATATACATAGTCAGTCAAAGTGAGACTTTGAATATTAATGAAATGAAGCTTCGGATGATACTTCATATATCGATGCATTGAAACTTTACATGGTGCTTCGATTGGATCAAAATACACGTAGTCAGTCGAAGTGGGACTTCAACTGGCCCACAAAAATAAACTGACAGTCGATGTGGAACTTCGACTGATAACTTTGAATGAATAGAACAAAGTTGTGCATGATGAAGTAAAACTTCGGATGGTGCTTCGACTGGATCAAAATACATGCAGTCAGTTGAAGTGGGACTTCGCATATGACGAAGTGAGCTTCACATATTAGTAAGTGGGATTTCGAATATGACGAAGTGAGCTTCGCATATGATGAAGTGAACTTCACATATGACGAAGTGGGAGTTCGACTGCTCAAGATACAAACATTCCAGTCGATGTAGAGTTAGAAGATTTCCACAAAGAGAATACTAAGAAATTAAATTGAGTTTCTTAGAATAATTACAGTGATGATCCTTGGAGTTATGAAAATGCTCATTTGACTTGTTGACTGACTTAATGGAATAAGAATATGTTAATCAAATTAAAACTAACTATTATGAAACAATAAGTATGAAAGATTTAGTCATGATTAAGGAAATAATCTTTTGAGTTATGTTGTCACCAAAATACATAGACATGGAGATAAAAAGAGTCAACACTAGCCATATCCACGAAGGGGAAGGGGCCTTTGTAACACCCTCCTCCGTTTGGTCAGCCACCTTCTGATGAAGGTAGCGACATATTGGGGCGTCGCCTTCTGAAGGCGACGGGATGGCTGTCGCATTCTGGTTGGGAACGCGACAGGCATGTCGTTGCGTTCACCCTTCTGACCACAGCGTGTAGTTTTGTCGTCTTGCTGTCAAGACAGTTGAGACACGTGTCAAGTGCTGACAGATGAAGGCGACATGGCAGGTGTCGCGTTCATTGTGTCAGGTCTGCGAGAATGATAGGTGGCAGATCCGTTGGACATATCTGACCATGACCTTGAGATGGCGACAGATTAGCCATCGCGTTCAATAAGTGAACGCGACGGGTTGGCTGTCGCGTTCTCAGGTCCAATGCCTATATGTTCAAGGACTTCAGACCTGCCTTCCTCTTCCCCTTTTCTTCTTCCTTCCTCCTACCCCTCTGTGTGTGTTTGCTTCGTGGGGAGAGTGTGAGGGTGTTGGTGGTGTGAGAAGTGCCCTTCTCGGCGTGGTGTTCTTCCTCGGCGTGGCATTCCCCTCCTCGACATATGACATCCCCCTCGGCTTGTAAGAGGACGATCCTTGCTCGTGGATGGCATGAGCGTGGAGCTTGGAGTGAGGAGGAGGTGGCCATGCACACGAGATGTAACATCGCGCGTTTTCCGGATCCCCGTGGATCCAGGTTTAGCGGGTTTGGTGGCCAATGTGTGGCCCATTAGCTTGTGTTTTAGGTGTTAGCGCGCGCGTTGTGAGGCTTGGTGGGCCGCCAGGTTGGGCCCAATGTGCTCTGGGGTTTTCTACCTGTGAATGCGACAGGGGTATGCGTCGCGTTCTTAACGCGACAGCCCTGGTGGTCACATTCCTGTTGCCGCCGTTGAGCGTCGACGTCTGCATGTGCGCCAAGTGTCATGCGCTGGGTGGCCTGCTGATGTCAGGAGTTTGAAGGCGACGGCCTTCCACGCCGCGTTCAGGTCGCGATATAGGGCTGCGTCGCATTTTGAACCGCTATGTTGTTTTTAAGAACCCCGGCCGAATAGAGCTTCCACAGGCTCTGCTCGACCAGGGGGGAGCTGCCGTGGGATTTCTTGGCGATTTGAGGTCCTGATGGAGTTCTCGGAGCGCTCTCCCCGCGAGGACGTTGTGCGGAGCAGGGGAAACGTCGAGGGATCTCCAGTTTTCGTGTTCTTCGCGAAGGTAGGGTGTTTCTACCTTGTTTGATTGCGTGGAATGCTCGTGGTGTGGATTTGATTCATTTAAAGCTTAAAGAACAGTAGATACCATGCTAGGGTATCCATTAAAGCATGTAAAACGTGAATGAATCATGTTTTGAGTGGTCTAGAGTGGTAATCCGTGGAGTTCCTCCCGGATTAGGGTTTGCGCCTGTGAAGGCGACAGCCCTGGGCGTCGCGTTGTTAACGCGACAGCTCGATGCATCGCGTTCGGATCTTGAACGCGCCATATCGAAGGGTCGCGTCCTGATGGCGACCAAGGGCCCTGTTGCGACAAGGTAGCGACAGGTGTATCCGTCGCATTAAGGTTTGTGATCGTGGCATGTCAGGGCGTCGCGTTCTGAAGGCGACACATCCCCTTGTCGCGACCTCAGTTGAGAGGTCCAGTTATGCATGTTTTCTGTATTTTTATTATCTGGTTAATGGTATTTGTTGTGCATGGCAATGACAGGTGGAGCCAGTGCACTTGTTATGTTCATGGAGCGTATTTCTCACAATGTGGGCATGTTTTACGTGGTTAATATGTTATGTACGTAATCGGTTTGGTGTTTATGTAGTATGTGTGGTGCGTTGGCACCTGTAGAGCTCTTGGAGCTTGTTGTCCATGTGTTGGACATGTTGTTTATGCAAATGACGTGTGGTGCACCTGGCTGGTGTATTATACACGTACTGTTTACATGGTTTGGATGTCGTACTTGTGATTTGTGTGTGCATGGCACCGGTTTGTGGTGCGCTGGCACATGTGGCGCTCTAGAGTGTGGTGCTCACTAGATGAGCATGCTTTACGTGGTTTGGGTGTGTGTATGGCACACGTATTGTCGTAATGTAATTCTTATGATTTGTCGTAATAATTGGGCAGTGAGATTCTTGTGTGAACCTAGCCGTGACATTGTGATGTTTCCATGATTTGTGTGTCATGCATGTGTATGCATGGCTAGCGGTCGTCGATATGATTATTGTAATATAGTTTGTGTAGTTACTTCGAGGTGATTGGGCAATGAAGGTCATGTGTGGACCTAGCCGTGGTCTGTTGTTGTCCTTCAAAGATTATTATACTGATTCATGTGTTAAGTGGTGTGTGTGTTGCCACGGAGGTCACGAGGTGGCCAATGTTAGGCTATAATGTTATTATTAGTATGGTTCATATATGTGTTTGTGTAGGCTAGCTTGTAGGTCACGAGTGACCAGGACAAGCTATTTCTCACACGTGTATCCTGGTTTGTAATAAATGTTTAAGTGTTGTGGTTTGTGCTAGCCGAGTGTGGTGGTCCGGCGCCTATTCCGGAATGCCTCTCTAGTCGGGTACCCCAGGTTCTTTGTGAGCCAGGCACGTGTGTTTGTTGTGCTCGGAGTTTGTCCCGGTACAGTGTGGTACCGTCGAGATTTGTGTCATCTTCTTGGACACCCTCACTCCTGTGTTTGAGTTGTACGTCCGACTAAGGGAAAGACGACAGTAGGGCAGCGACTTGTGTTTGTGGGTGTGAAGTCGCTTGTAGCGTGCTCGTGGTTGGGGGTACAGACACCAGTAGACGTACTGGTCCCCAGCTAGTCCTGTTCTCCAGTGCCTCACTTTAGGGTGCTCCGGGCAGAGACCCTAGAGGTGCCAGGCATGGGCCTGCAGGGTGTGTGACCTGTAGGTTGTGGTGGTTTGGTTTGTCTCCACAGTTGTTTGACTTGTTCTCGTGGAGCGGCAGTTGGACCTTTCGTCCGTGACTGCGAGACTGAGAGGTTGTTCTTGTGTTGTGTTGTCCGGGTTGGATACTGGCCTGATCAGCCAGTAGTTCGTTCCCATATGGTGGCGTCGTTCCTTTCCGACTCGTGCTTTGCCACTGGCAATGGTTCGTGAGTTTGTCACTCATAGTCGAGGTTTGACTCATTCGAGGTGTGCCCTGGTGTTGGCACAGTTGTGCTTGTGGTTGTAGTTTGTGGTGTGCCCAAGTGGTGGCACAGTTTTGGTTATGGTTAGTGAGTGTTGACTCACTAAATGTGGTTTAGCTCGCTATGGTGTGCCCTGTTACGGCACTGGTTTACTTGTGGTTTCCGTACTGATACCTTGTGGTAATAGGTACCTGTACCCAGTGTGGGTAATGGTTTGTGGTGGTACGTCATATACCAGTCTGTTCTAGTGTTGACGTGGAACTGTGTTTCGTGGAGGTCGGGTAGTGTGACCTTCCACTCAATGTGCTTTACCCTTCCTCGGGTAAGCTTCCGTATATGGTTTTCGAGTGTGAAGGATTGGTCGTTGTAGCCAACTCTGCTATTCTGTGTGTGGCTTCCGACATATTATGGTTTGGGTATAAAGGGCTAGCTTTTGGTTAGCAGTCCTGTTACCCACGTACTTGAGATTTGCCTGTGAAGCTTATAGCCTAGGCAGTGATTTGCTTGTGCGGCTTATAGCTTAAATGATTGGTTGAGACTATGGTTTGCCTATGAGGCTTGAGGCCTAGGCGTTACTGTTGTTGAGCGAACTAGTGGTGTGGAGCTAGTCCTGTTGCTCCCTCTTACTTTTTGAAGTTGTGAATAGTTATTGTGTTTATATTTAATTGCAGTTCAAAATTCAATTGTTGTGAGCATGAAATGGTTTGGCTATATGTGTGTCCAATGAGACCCTTTGAGGTTGAGGTCTCTTCTGTTTAGTTGTTGTGGTTCTTGGGTGGCCCCTACTGAGCCTGTGACTTGTTGAGGCTCACTCCCCTACAGTTCTTTTCAGGGCTTACCGTGTGTTTGGCTTGCAGCGGCATTGTGTCAGACTTGTACGACCAGCAGTTGTGTAGTAGTTAGTGTTGTGTGAGCTTGTGCTCCCTCGGGGTATGCCCCAGGTAGTTGTACTTTTTAATTGGACATGTAATAATGTAATGGGACAGTTGTAAATTGTTATATGCAGGTATGAGCACATGTACTTTCTTGTATCTTATACTGTGTAGTTGTCTTTTATACTCTTACTGGACACTTGTGTGAGATATCCCTTGCGAGACTTCGGTCCGTTCGCGGGAGGAGGATCTAGATATGGAGCCTTAATAGGTATAAATATCCAGGGCCGTCACAGTTGGTATCAGAGCAATGTCCAGTTAGAATATGAAAAGACATTAAGAGTACAATGTCCCAATACATGGATTAATATCCACTGCTGGTAGTAAGTTTGCGGTTTTGTGTTGGTTAAGATAGTATTTATCTGGGTTTTTTCTTCTATAAAATGTGTTTTTGTATTAAGAAATTTAGTTGTTAACAGTTATTGAAAGTTGATGTGATTAAAGATGGTATAATCTATGTGATTATGCCAGCGTGTTGGTTTGTGATAGATCAGTTTAGTTGTTAAAGATTCACAGTTAAAGGATTGAAGAGATTAACAAGTTCGACCTTAGGATTGACGGCAAGACTGTGGCCGTCAACTTGGTCTTGTCATCCATCGATGTGTACGTTTTCCGAAGTTTCCAGATTTCTCTCGAGTGGGAACTTGACGGCAACAATGTTGACGTCTAGGTTTTGTCGGTGCAGTTGACAGCAACAGATGTTGACGCCAATTTGCGCGACCTATGTTTTTATAAGGCGCCCGAGAGCCCCTTAAGCCCCCATTTCCTCCTCTCCTTCCCACCACCTTCACCTCCCTTCTTCTCCACCACTTTCGGCGGCTGACAGAAGCTCGTGGGAGAGGTGCTGGTGCTCATGGCGACGACGGTTTGGCGAGAAAAAAGGCAGATTTAAGACGGTTCTCGCGAGAAGAGCTTCGTGGTGATCGCTGCGATTCAAGGGAATCCGAGAGTTTTCATTGCGTTATGAGGTAGGGACATCATCCCTTAGCTCCCCTGTGTTGAGTTTCCATGCTTGGTTGTGTAATTGCGTGGAAAATCATGGTTTTGGGGAAGGGTTTCTACCATGCCGAGTTTTGGGGTGATTTTGCCGATTCGAGTGTCGAATCGATATTTTTTGGCTTTGTGGTGGTGTAATGTGATGAGGGGAAATTTTTCCCCATATCAAACCGCAGGTTTTAGGGCTGAATTGCCCTTGGGATTGGCCTAGGGCCGTTTCGGCTGCTGGAAGCTGAAGAACTTAGCGTCAACATCGGTTGACATTAAGATCTTTAGGGAGGAGGTCAACGGCAAGATCGCTTGCCGTCAACTTGAGGTAAATGGCCAGCATGTAGCCGTCTACTTTTAGTAGACGGCCAAGATGCTGCCGTCAACCTATAGTTGACGGCAAGGATGCTGTCGTCTACTCTTGGTTGACTACCATCGATGCTGCCGTCTACTTCTGGTTGGCGGCAATCGATGTTGCCGTCAACCCACAGGTAGGTTCCAAGCAGGTAGTGTTCCCTTATCCACGGTTTGGGGCGTTGACATGCGGTGTCCGCTCATTACACGGTGTTCCAGACATTGAGAGCATCTCTGCCTATGCTCATACAGTGTTTTACCGTGCTCTTGCTATGTTGTGTTGTGCTTCCTAGACGTTGAGCTGGGCTCCGTCTTGATGACCGGTGCTGAGGGTGTCTCCACCGGTGAGCCTGGACGACAAGGACAGCTCCGTCCAGTGCGTGCCTCTTGTGGTGGTTTCGAGCCGGTTTCTGTGGGGCCCCTTCTCCACCGCTAGGGTCTGGCGTAGGGAAAAACCGGTGGGTGGACCGGGCGTGAGGGAGAGCGCTTGTAGTGTGCACATGGGTTAGGGGTGGAGGACTCTATGGCATAGAGGCGCCAAGCCATAGGCCCCTAGCTATGTTCCACTTCTTTGTGTGTTGAGTACTTGTGTGGTGCGTGCTTGCTGTGACTGTTGAGCTTGCGAGGTTCCAGTTTCTTGGCACACTCCTGCGAGGAGTTGCGTGTGACGCCACCAGTTTTTGTGTGTTGTGCAGTGTGTGGTGTGTGTGGTTACTTACTTTCTGCTCTATTTAGTAGTACTATTACCGGTGGGGTTTGTGTCCCTACTGGGTCTCTTTCTTGAGACTCACTCCCTTCCCTTTCAGGTGGTTCGTCGTCGGCTCCAGGTGCAGAGGAGCCAGGTCACTCTGGTGCTGGTCCTGCTTAGCTGCTGTGAGTAGTACCTCATCTTTTGTACTCACTGTACTCTGTACTTTTGTTATTATTAGCTCTGAGTTTTACTAAACTGAATATTATATAGTAAAAAGTTTAATTTTGCACTGTGTACATTTTCTTATATGTTCTCCTTAGATGTTCTCTTCTTACCCTTCCGGACTTCGGTCCGTGGGTGACGGGTCAAGATTCGGGTTACTGGTCGGTAACTGGTAATTCAGATCTTGGGCCGTTACATATCGCCCCGTTGCCTTTTGGTCAGATAGTGGCGTTCACCCTATCATGTTTTGGTCGCGACAGGGTGGTCGTCGCCTTCTGACTTGGCTTTCCCCGTGCGTTGTGGGAGGTCTCGAGTGGTCACCCAGATCTCTATCTGTGGTTGCGACAATGCCCTTATCATGACCAAGATAGTGACAGTTCCCCCGTCACCTTCAGACCCAGGTTGCGACAGGCTGGGTGTCACCTTCTGGTGGCGATAACCTTTGTGTCGCCTCCTCTGAGAATGCGATGGTGACCCTATCGCCTTCTTAGATAGAGAGTGACTGGTGATCTGTTCAAAGTTTCGTTCCACTGTGACTTTGTTTCTTGGCACCTGTGTTGTTCCTAGCACGGTCCTACACTAGTCATTCACCCAGTGCTTGGCAATTGTGGGCTTGTTCGTTGAGAGGTTGTTATTGTTACGTGGACCCCCGTCCCCACGCGTCGGTTGAGGGAGTTCTCCAGGCGGTGGGCGTGCTTGAGCTTAGGACTCTAATAGCTGAGGGGAAAACGGTGGGGACAATGACATGGAGTCGTTTGCAGAGCTCTCTTAGCTGAGTCTGGGACGCCGAGGTGGTTATGGTGTACTTCTGGTGCAAATCAGCTAGTCCTTCTCACTGCCTCACTCTACGTGGTTCCGGTACCATTTAGAGGGGTCAGGCATGAGACCGTAGTCCGGCCAACTACGGAAGTTGTGTGTTATTTTAGTTCCACGTCTCACTCTGACGGGAGGTGTTAGACATGGAATGGTGGTCGAGGATAAGGCACATGGCGCACCTGACTGGTTGACTAGTGGTAGTTGCCTTCCGTGTCTAGTGTCTTTGTCCAGGCAGTTATTCACTGTCTATGTTTGCAGCCTTGGGTTCATCCCAGTGCCATGGTTTACACGGGTTTCCGATCCCGACGTTTGTTTTAGACTGATGGCCGTGTAGTTACCTTCCGCTTCCGCACTTACTCTGTTAGTAGAATAGATTTACTTGCTTAATTTTAGTTAGAAACATTTATCTATTCTGCTTGTTAGAATCAGTGGGAGATTGGTAGTCCCTACTGGGCTTCTTCGTAAAGCTCATTCCCTTCTTTACAGGTGAGACTTCACAACAGTACACCCTGTCGCGACAGAAACAGAAAACAGTTATCCGAGAATGCATGTAAGTGTATGATTATCTGTTTCGCATGGTTTGTGTTATGTGATGATAGTAAGAGGTGCATTAGCACTCTCTCAACACTCGGGGAGCGTGTGGTGTGTGGTTCATATGGTGTTCACGTGGTTTGCGTGAAGGTTTTACGTGGCTTGTGCGTTGTGCACGTGGTTTCTGTGTACGTGGCGTGTAGTTTGATGCCTTCCGTGGATACCTCTTCAGTTGGGAGCCCCAGGTTTTGTGTGAGCCAGGCACGTGAGTGCTCAGGACTTGTCCCGGTACTGGGTACCGATGATGTCTTGTCGTCTTCTTGGACACCCTCACTCCTGTGCTGAGTAGTACGTCCGGCTGAGGGAAAGACGGCAGGGGGACAACGACTAGAGAGAGTTTGTTGTGTTGTCGCTTGTAGCGCGCTCGTAGTTGGGGGAGACGGACACCAGTAGACGTACTGGGCCCCAGCTAGTCCTGTTTTCCAGTGCCTCACTTTAGGGAGCTCGGGCCAGAGTCCCTAAAGGTGCCAGGCATGGGCCTACGAGGTGTGTGACTTGCAGGTTGTGGTGGTTTAGTTGGACTCCACAGTTCTTTGTACTTGTTTAGTGGAGCGGCAGCTGGACCTTTCGTCCGTGGCTGCGAAACTGAGAGGTAGTCCTGTGTGGTTTGTCCGGGTCAGTAATTGGTGTCGCGAACCAGTTGACGTGGCCCGAGTGTGGCGTTTCTCTACAGTAGCTCGTACACTTGCTTGGTTTTACTATTTATTTATTTACGTTGATTCCTGTTAAATAGCAAATGGTAAGTGGTACTTACAGTTTTTATATCTGCTAGATAATATTATAAATTGTTAGTGTAGTATTTCCTGCTTTGCTACTTGTGTTAGTTTGCTTGGTTTCTAGGGAGTTTCCCTACTGAGCCAGTGACTCGAGAGGCTCACCCCTACCTCCTACCAGGTGAGGGAGATCAGGAGATTTCGCGCCCGTCGTCCAGTGGAGGGTCAGCACCACCAGCAGTGTAATTTTCACTTTTCTGTTGTTCACCTCGGGGTATACCCTAGGTTCTGTTGTAGTTTGGTTACAGTTGTGCTACAGCTATGTATATTTCAAGTAAATATTTGTGAGATGGACAAATCTTATGAATATTTGAGCTGGTTCCTTTATGTTTCTACGGACTCGTGATTTGATATCCCTTGCGAGGCTTCGGCCCGTTCGCGGGAGGCGGACTCGGGTTAGGCTCGTTATTAGGTTAATGGGTCTGAATGGCGAGGACCACCACAGTTGGTATCAGAGCAAGGTCCTTAAGAATATAAAGGAATTGGAAATTACATAGCTATGTCATTACTGTAACTCACTGCTGGTAGTGACCCTGGTTTTGTATTGATTTCTTGTGTATTGTATTGTTGGAATAATGTTTGTGCAAGAGTAGTAATGGCCGAAGGGAGAAATGTAGGAGGTGGTGGAGAAGGGTCAGGAGAGGATCCTACGCAGAGGATGATAGAAAGGATCTGGGACAGTTTGACAGAGATTCAGGTAAGACTGGATCAGCAATCACCGGTACAGCCAGCGGCAGTAGTACCACCATTTCCAGAGGAGGCAGTACCAGTAGCTCCAGTTCCAACCCCGCCCGGAGTAGAGGTACCTCCTGTAGTACCTGTACAACTGGCAGTTCCAGTGAGACCAGCTACTGGAGAGGAGACTATGGTACTTGTGGAGCGGTTTTTGAGATTGTAGCCCCCTACATACTCAGGAGGTCCCAACCCGGATACAGCAGAGCATTGGATACATGAGATCGAGAGGGTATTTGCGATAATGAGGTGTCCCCAGGAAGATAGAGTAATTCTTGTGGCATACCAGCTACGAGGGTTTGCGCAGGAATGGTGGCGATTAAAGATGTAGACAGTTTTTACAGGCAGGACGGAGGACACTATTTCATGGTCGAAATTTTCGTCAATTTTTAATGACTCTTTCTTCCCAATACAGATTCAGCAAATGAAAAGAGAACAGTTTAGGACACTCTAGCAAGGGAATCTTTCAGTACTTGAATATCAGATGAGGTTTATAGCCCTGAGCAGGTACGCCCCATATGTAGTAACTGATAATATCATGATGGTGGAATATTTTATTCGAGCTCTGAGGCCAGAATTTCAAGATGCAGTGATCCCATTGATGTGTAGAACAGTGGAAGAGGCAGCTCAGAGAGCAGTAATACTTGAGAGGACTGTGTTCGAGCCAGACAGTCTCAGACAGGTGGTTTAGGCTCAGGTAGTTTTCGGCATCCACAACTGTCAGGAGGAATTAGTAAAAGGAAAACACCTTCTGGAACTTCTTCATCATCTGGAATAGCAAAATGGGGCAAACAGATCAAGAAATTCTTCCAAGGAGGCCGTGGTAGAGGCAGGCAACAGGGTTTTCATCAGGGAGGTTTTCAGCAGGGCCGCGGCTACAGACCGCCGGTTCCAGAAGAATCACAGCAGAGTACGGCAGGGCAACCTACAACATATCCAACTTTTAGATGTTATGCTTGTGGACAACCAGGACATTTAGCAAGGAATTGCCCATATCCTCGAGAGCAGAGTTATGGTAGAGGGACCCAGCAGCAGCAACAACAACCCTTTCAGCGGTCAGTAGAGAAGGGTAGGGGTGCACCGTACCAAAGAGGAGGACGGGGTCGAGTGATGGCTGTTACCAGAGCTCAGGCGGAAGCATCCAATCTTATTGAAGGTATTTTACCTTTCTTTGATTTTACTGCTAGAGTATTAATTGATCCGGGTGCTTTCCATTCATTTATTTCCGAAGATTTTCTGGATAGCATGGTACTTCCTTTAGAAGAAAGGTCTTGTGAGTTGGTAGTGGAAATTCCTTCAGGAGGGTATTTGTTGACTTTCTGCTTTTTAGAAGAGGTTCCGATAGTAATTCATGGGAATCAGATGCCAGCAAGATTGTATGCCTTAACATTGAAAGATTATGATGTGATTTTGGGGATGGATTGGTTAGAGGCCTATGGGGCATTGGTTGATTGTAGAAAGAAGAGAGTCAGATTTTGCAGACCCGGTGGTGAGGTGTTTGAATTTCAAGGTATGCCTTTTTACACTCCCAAGTTTATTATTTCTGCACTTAGAGCTAGAAAGCTAATTAATGCGGGATGTGTAGTGTACCTTGCTTCTGTTAGTCTAGTTGAATCTAGTAAATCTGTAGATTGAGTGCAAGTGGTTAGAGAATTTGCAGATGAGTTGCCAGGATTAGCTCCGCGCAGAGAGGTAGACTTCACAGTTGAATTGCAACCAGGCAGTTTACCTATCTCTAAAGCACCATATAGATGGCCCCAGCAGAATTTAAAGAGTTGAAAAAGCAGTTGCAAGAGTTATTAGAAAAATGTTTTATTAGGCCTAGTCAGTCACCATGGGGAGCGCCAGTGTTATTTGTCAGAAAGAAAGATGGCAGTTTAAGAATGTGTATAGAATACAGGCAGCTGAATAGAGTTATAATTAAGAATAAGTATCCACTTCCTTGGATTGATGATTTATTTGATCAACTACAGTCAGCCAAAGTATTTTCTAAGATAGATTTGAGATCAGGATATCATCAGTTGCGGATCAGAGAAGAAGACATTGAGAAGACAACTTTCTGGACTAGATATGGACATTATGAGTTTGTTGTGATCCCTTTTGGATTGACAAATGCACCTGCAACATTTATGAATTTGATGAACAGAATATTTCATCAGTATTTGGATCAGTTTATAGTGGTCTTTATTGATGATATATTGGTTTATTCAGCATCAGAAGAAGAACATGCAGATCATTTGCGGATTACTTTGCAGATATTAAGAGATCATCAGTTATTTGCTAAATTTAGTAAATGTGAATTCTGGCTGAAGGAGATTCAGTTTCTGGGTCATGTGATATCAGGTGAAGGTATTGTTGTGGATCTGACCAAAGTTGAGGCAGTAATGAAGTGGGAAGAGCCTAGCACTGTGTTTGAGATTAGGAGTTTTCTGGGTTTGGCAGGTTATTATATAGAAGATTTGTCCAAGATTTCTCTAAGATAGCAGCACCGATGACAAGGTTGACAAGGAAATGTGTTCCTTTTGTATGGTCCCCAGAGTGCAGGCGCAGTTTTGCAGAGCTGAAGAAGAGGTTGACATCAGCACCAGTTTTAGAGATTCCATCGGGTAGTGGTGGATTTGTTCTGTTTACATACGCATCCAAGAGAGGTTTGGGTGCAGTTTTGATGCAGCATAGTAAAGTGGTTGCCTATGCCTCCAGAAAATTGAAGAAGCATGAGGAGAACTACCCTACTCATGATTTAGAACTGGCAGCAATAGTTTTTGCATTAAAGATCTGACGGCATTATTTGTATGGTGAAAGATTTGAGATTTTTACTGATCATAAAAGCTTAAAATATATTTTCTCTCAGAAAGATTTGAATTTAAGGCAGCGCCGATGGATGGAATATTTAAAGGATTATGACTTTAATTTGGCATATCATCCAGGCAGAGCAAATGTGGTGGCAGATGCACTGAGCAGAAAAGCGGTTATGAATCAACTTATGATCAGAGAATGGAAACTTTATGAGGATGTGGCGGAGAATTCCTTCCATGTGCCAAGCAGTCAACGCAGAGCAATATTAGCAACTAGTGCAGTGGAGCCTTCTCTTTACTGGCAAATAGCAGAGGCACAGAAAGCAGATACCAATTTAGCAGATATTCTCAGAATGGATGAAGTAAATTTGGGGCATAATAATGTGGTCAGACTAAAAGAACGATTGTATATCCCAGAAGATATAGAAGTTAGACAAAAGGTTTTAGAAGAAGCTCATAAATCAAGGTACACCATCCACACAGGTAGCACTAAAATGTATCAAGATATGAAGAAGCATTTTTGGTGGCCAAATATGAAGAGAGAAATTGCAGAGTTTATAACCAGATGTGCAGTATGTCAGCAAATAAAAGCAAAGCATCAGAAGCCAGGAGGATTGTTGCAGCCATTACCCATTCCGCAGTGGAAGTGGGATGACATAGCAATGGATTTCATAGTTGGTTTGCCCAGTTCATCAGGTCATAATGCAACATGGGTTTTTGTAGATAGATTGACCAAGGTCTGCAGATTATTACCAGTTAGCATGACATGGTCAATTGATAGATTAGCTAAGCTGTACGTAGAAAGGATTGTACCTTTGCATGAAATACCAGTCACTATAGTTTAAGATCGAGACCCTCGATTTACTTCAGGCTTTTGGAGGAGTTTGCAAAGAGTAGTCGGCACAGAGCTAAGGTACAGTTCAGCATATCATCCTCAAACAGATGGGCAGACAGAAAGAATAATTCAGACTATTGAAGATATGTTGAGAGCTTGCTGTCTTGTGTGGGGAGGCATCTGGGAGCGTCATTTGGGTCTGGTTGAGTTTGCATATAACAACAGTTACCATTCAAGTATTGAAATGGCAGCTTATGAAGCCTTGTATGGCAGACCGTGCAGATCACCATTAAATTGGCATGAAGTAGGAGAGAGGCAGGTTTTGGGCCCAGAAATGGTTCGTCAGTGTGCAGAAACAGTAAGATTCATCCAAGAAAAATTGAAAACAGCCCAGAGTCGCCAGAAGAGGTATGCAGATGTTAGACGCAGACCATTACAATTTGAAGTTGGTGATTATGTGTTTTTAAAAGTGTCTCCTACTAAAGGGGTATTAAGGTTCAGTAAGAAAGGCAAGTTGAACCCGAGATATGTCGGACCATTCCAAATAAAAGAAAGGATGGGTAAATCATCTTATAAATTAGATTTACCAGCAGATTTCACTGATGCACATGATGTGTTTCATGTCTCAATGTTAAGAAAATATATCAAAGATCCAACCCAAGTTGTCAGTTATCAAAGAGATGATTTAAAGCCCGACATGTCAATGCCGGAATATCCAGTGCAAGTTTCAGGCCACAGAATCCAAAAGCTCAGAAACAAAGAAATTGAATTGGTAAAGGTCAGATGGGAAAATAGGCAAGGTGGTGAAGATACTTGGGAATTAGCGGAAGAAATGAGAAAATCGTATCCATATTTGTTTGAGTAAGTCTTTATTTCTTTTTAGGTGATAGTACCATATGGATTGAATTGAAATTTTGATAGTTGGCTTCTGTTTTAAATTTCGAGGACGAAATTTCTTTTTAGGTGATAGTAATGTAACGTTCCAACCGTTCGGATCGTCCTTGTGTGCTTGTGGAGGTCAGTGTGTGGCCAATGTTGTGTGTGGCAGGTGTTTTCCGCAAGTTGTGAGGCTTTGTGGGCCGGAAGTTTAGGCCCAAAGTGTTCACTGGTTCACAGATTGTGAACGTGACAGTTAAGAGCGTCGCGTTTAGAACGCAACAGCTCATGGCATCGCGTTCATGACACCGCCGGTTTTAGTTGACATTTGCATGTGCGCCACGTGTCGCACGTTGGGCAAGCATGCTGGCGTCAGCAAGCTTAAGGCGACAGCCTAAAGCGTCGCGTTCAGGTCGCGACTTAGAAGGGCGTCGTGTTCTTAACTATACTGCGTTTTTATGAAACCCTGGCAGAACAGAGCTCACGGAAGCTCTACTCGGCCAGGGAGTTTTTGCTGTGGGAATTACAGGCGATTCGGCTTGTTAGTGGTCGGTTTGGCGAGTTTCCACCGTGAGGATGCTTAGGGGAGTGGGGGAAACGTCGTACGAGCTTCGTTCTTCGCATTCTTCGTGAAGGTAGGGAGATTTCCAGTGGTTTGATCCGTGGATCATTCGTGTGATGTGGATAATGTGTTTCCTGCTTTCTAAACCTTAGATAGCATGTGTAGGAACACATTAAAGCATGAAAATGGAATGAAAACCGTAGGTTCTAAAGAGTTTGGGGGTGATTCGGATGATGGATTTTGGATTAGGGTTCGCACCTGCTAAGGCGACAACCCTTGGCGTCGCGACCAGGTCACGACACCGCAATACGTCGCATTCAGAAGGTGACCTATCGTGCCGTCGCGTTCTGT
This sequence comes from Colocasia esculenta, assembly GCA_014218235.1. Classification (NCBI taxonomy): domain Eukaryota; kingdom Viridiplantae; phylum Streptophyta; class Magnoliopsida; order Alismatales; family Araceae; genus Colocasia; species Colocasia esculenta. The sequence goes on from CM024754.1 coordinate 156,090,134, forward strand.
AGGCGACGCTACACCCTGTCGCGACAGCAACAGAAAACAGTTATCCGAGAATGCATGTAAGTGTATGATTATCTGTTTCGCATGGTTTGTGTTATGTGATGATAGTAAGACGTGCATTAGCACTCTCTCAATGCTCGGGGAGCGTGTGGTGTGTGGTTCATATGGTGTTCACGTGGTTTGCGTGAAGGTTTTACGTGGCTTGTGCATTGTGCACGTGGTTTCTGTGTACGTGGCGTGTAGTTTGACGCCTTCCGTGGATACCTCTTCAGTTGGGAGCCCCAGGTTTTGTGTGAGCCAGGCACGTGAGTGCTCGGGGCTTGTCCCGGTACTGGGTACCGATGAGGTCTTGTCGTCTTCCTGGACACCCTCACTCCTGTGCTGAGTAGTACGTCCGGCTGAGGGAAAGACGGCAGTGGGACAACAACTAGAGAGAGTTTGTTGTGTTGTCGCTTGTAGCGCGCTCGTAGTTGGGGGAGACGGACACCAGTAGACGTATTGGGCCCCAGCTAGTCCTGTTTTCCAGTGCCTCACTTTAGGGAGCTTGGGCCAGAGTCCCTAAAGGTGCCAGGCATGGGCCTGCGAGGTGTGTGACTTGCAGGTTGTGGTGGTTTAGTTGGACTCCACAGTTCTTTATACTTGTTTAGTGGAGCGGCAGCTGAACCTTTCGTCCGTGGCTGCGAAACTGAGAGGTAGTCCTGTGTGGTTTGTTCGGGTCAGTAATTGGTGTCGCGAACCAGTTGACGTGGCCCGAGTGTGGCGTTTCTCTACAGTAGCTCGTACACTTGCTTGGTTTTACTATTTATTTATTTACGTTGATTCCTGTTAAATAGCAAATGGTAAGTGGTACTTACAGTTTTTATATCCTGCTAGATAATATTATAAATTGTTAGTGTAGTGTTTCCTGCTTTGCTACTTGTGTTAGTTTGCTCGGTTTTTAGGGAGTTTCTCTACTGAGCCAGTGACTCGAGAGGCTCACCCCTACCTCCTACCAGGTGAGGGAGATCAGGAGATTTCGCGCCCGTCGTCCAGTGGAGGGTCAGCACCACCAACAGTGTAATTTTCACTTTTATGTTGTTCACCTCGGGGTATGCCCCAGGTTCTGTTGTAGTTTGGTTACAGTTGTACTACAGCTATGTATATTTCAAGTAAATATCTGTGAGATGGGCAAATCTTATGAATATTTGAGCTGGTTCCTTTATGTTTCTACGGACTCGTGATTTGATATCCCTTGCAAGGCTTCGACTCGTTATTAGGTTAACGGGTCTGAACGGCGAGGACCGCCACATAAATTAAGCAAGTAAATCTATTCTACTAACATAGTAAGTGCGGAAGAGGAAAGTAACTACACGACCATTGGTCTAAAACAAACATCAGGACCAGAAACCCATGTAAACCATGGCACTGGGACGAACCCAAGGCTGCAAACACATACAATGAACAACTGCCTAAACAAAGACACTAGCCACGAAAGGCAACTACCACTAGTCAACTAGTCAGGTGTGCCACACGCCTTACCCTCGACCACCAATCCACGTCTAGCACCTCCCGTCAGAGTGAGACACAGAACAACAAGTAACCACCAACTGCCGTAGTCTGGCCAGACTATTGTCCTACGCCTGGCCCCTCTAAATGGTACTAGAACCACATAGAGTGAGGCAGTGAGAAGGACTAGCTGATCTGAGCTGGAAGTACACATAAACCACATCAGCGTCCCAGACTCAGCTAAGAGAGCTCTGCAAACAACTCTAGGCTGTTGTCCCCACCATTTTCCCCTATACTACCAGAGTTCATAACTCGAGCTCGCCCGCCGCTCAGAGAACTCCCTCAATGGGCGCGCGGGGACCGGGGCTCCATGTAATGGTAACAACCTTTCAACGGACAAGCCCACAAGTGCCTAGCACTGGGTGAACGACTAGTGTAGGACCGCGCTAGGAACGGCACAGGTACCAAAAAATAGATTCACAGTGGAACGGAACTCCGAACAGGTTGCTAGTCACTCTCTGCTTGAGAAAGACGATAGGGTCACTGTCGCGTTCTCACATAAGGTGACATAAGGGTTGTTGCCACCTGAAGGAGACACCCGGCCTGTCGGGACCTGGGTCTAAAGGCGACAAGAAAACTGTTGTGAGCTGGGTCGCAACAAGGTCATTGTCATGACCACAGTCAGAGGTCCAGGTGACCACCTGAGACCTCCCACAACCCATTGGAAAAATAGGCATGAAGGTGATAGTCACCATGTCGCTACCAGAACGCGACATGGTGTGGTGTTGCGTTCACACCAGAAGGCAACGGATCGACATGTCGTGATCTGGGTCGCGACAAGAACCTTGTGGCGACCACAGACAGAGACACCTGAGACCTCCAAAACATGCCACAAACCATGAGTCTGGTGAGCATATAGGGAGGGGAGCAAGTAGGATGATGTAAACACATGGTATAAGCTCAAACCACCCTCATTCACACCCATGCATGTCAAGGATATGTATCTACACTCCAAAACCTCACATGCAAGCATGATAGAATACTCAAACCCAACCCTCAATTCCAACACAATAAGCCAAACAAGCAAACCACACTCCTAGCAGGCTTCTACTGGCTTGGAGAAAGGGGGTTGAAGGCCCTAGCATGGTAGAACTAAGGGGAAGACAAGGGTCCCTACCTCAAAATGAAGAGCCAACCCATTGGGGTCTTCTCGTGTGCATGGCCACCTCCTCCTCACTCCAAGAACCACAGTCACACCGTCTACGAGCAACGAATGTCCTCCTACAAGTCGGAGAAGAGTCACCACTACGAAAGAGAGGAAGCCACACCAGAGAGGACACCACGCCGGAGAGGACACCACGCTGGAAAGAAAACACCCAAACCTCACCACCAAACCCTCTCACACTCTCCTCACGGAGCTCGCACACAGGGTTGGAGGGAGGGAAGGAAGAAGAAGAAAAGGGGAAGAGGAAGACAGGTCTGAAGGCCTTGCACATATAGGCCTCGGAGATGAGAATGTGATAGCCAGCCTATCACGTTCACTTACTGAACGCGACGGCTAACATGTCGTTACCTCAACGTCATGGTCAGACCTAACTGAAGGATCCACCACGTGTCATTCTCACAACCCTAACACCAAGAATGCGACAACCTGACATGTCGCCTTCATCTGTTAGCGCTTGACATGTTTCCCAACTGTCCCGACAGCAAGGCGACAAAACTGCATGCTGCGATCAGAAAGGTGAACGCGATGACATGCCTGTCGAGTTCCCAACCAGAATGCGACAGACATCCCATCGCCTTCAGACGGCCCGATACGTCGCTACCTTCATCAGAAGGTGGCTGACCAAAGAAAGGAGGATGTTACACCGATGGTTGGATTCTTGGCGAGAGCCAGGGGTCCGGGCGTCGGGGCCGTTACAGGCTTACCCAGGTAAGGAACAATGTGGATTGTAGAGAAGTGGATGAATAGGCTGACGACAGAAGGGTGCTAAGGTGTACAATTGGCACCATAGGGGTTGGGAAGAGATGTTTCCATACCCTGAAGATGCCATTTTGGCAATCCACTTCACCATGACTTGGGGGTGATGTGACTGTCTATCCGATGTCAAGCCTTCTTACTTGTTGATTTACCACTGATGTGGTGATCCACATCCAATGACTGCCATTGCCCCAAGCATATCGCTTGACCACTCATAATGGCTACCTATTCCAGGCACTATTGCGCAACTTGTCTTTTACAGCGATAAAGTCGCCGTAAAAAAATATGAAATATCCCCATTAAAGATATTTACAGCGACATTTTAGTCTCCGTAGGTCGCCGCTAAAAAGCTTGTCGCCTTTGACTTTATACGGCGACAAATTGTCGTCGCCGTATCAAATATTTTATAGCGACATATGTTGTCGCCGAATAAAGGTTGTTACAGCACACTAGAGTTGCTATAAAATGTTTTTTATGGCGATATTTATCGCTATAAAATGCGTTTTGTGTGACATTGGACATGCTTGGGCGTGAGAGTATGTCGCCGTAAATAGTCATTTATTGTGACTATTGTTGCTATAAGTAACACATAAAAATTTTATATTTTCCTATAAATTCTTAATGTAAACTTGTACAATATACAATTACAAATTTCAATCTATACTATTTTTACACAAATAGCAATCACATCATAAAAATAAAATTCACATCTGCATAAAATTGAATGAAATTCAACATTAAACATCTTAAAGTCACATAATTAAGTTTAGTCAACTAAAATTACATCAAGATTTATGTCCAGATCCTAAATCCCTATAAAATTGAGACATCATATCCATGAACTTTTTGTTAACCATCTCGTTCAATTGTGATGACATTTCACTTTGCAGACGAGCAGTCACTTCTTCATGTTGTCTATCAAGTTTTTCTTGAATCTTATTCAGATCTTCTCTTTGTTTGAAAATTATCTCCTCCATTTGTATCATTCTCTCCTCCTTTTCTTTCACTTGGGATTGAAGTCCAACAATGGTAGCTGTTGTAACAGTTGATTTTGAAGGTGGCCTTGGACCACAACCTCATCCTCTGACATGGCCAGATCCCAGTCTAACCATAGAGTTAAGTACCTCCTTTGGAGTTGATGCTACTAGAGAGTGACATGATTGTGATGCAAGCTCTTCTAATTTATCTTTGACACTTTCCTGTATTTTATGAGTTAGAAAAAGAGAGAATTAGAGAGGAGCTAATATGAATAATTCAACAAAATCATATTAACAGATCAATAAATAATAACTATAACAAATACAAATATACATAAACTTATCTTGATTGTTCACTTCCCCAAGAGCCATCTTGTTTTTGATGTATTAATCTCCAAAGTTCATGTGCTACTGGCTCTTCTCCCTCTTCATTCTGCTATAAAAACTATAATAGTTGTCCCATTTTAAAAAAAAAATCATACATAATTAAAGTTAGTAAAAACTTCAAAATTGATGTACCTCTATCCAACTAACTTGCTTGAATCATCTTCGTCCAAGACATGACTAATCACCTACCTAGAATGATTAACTTTGTTTCTTTCCCTCATTGCCTATATTATAAATGAAGAGATATTATATGATTGAACAAATATAACTTTCTATAAAATTAAATAATAATTATTTTTAATACCTTGAATTTTGACGATCCTAAATAACTTACCAACCATGCCCACTCATTAGAATCTATATCCTCTGGAGGGTTCTAGAGACGAGCCTCATCAGTTGCGTAAGATTGATAATGATGATATAATGTGCTTCAAACATCTCTATATCTCCGACCAGCTATCTCATAAATAATTTTCCTAATGTGGATATCATTGCAAACTTCATCTCCAACTTTAAGCTCAAATTTGTCCTGTACACATTTAGATGAATAGATTATCAAATATGAATAGAATTATAACAAAATATCTAACTCACTCGTGCATGAATAAATATTTACCAAAAGTTTTTCATAAATCTTGTCCTTTCTGTCTTCAGGAACATCGCGCCAATAAGGCACATCAAAAGAAACACAAAGTGTTACCAGTCGAGCTATCTCACTAACTAGACTATTTGCATTTTCACCAAATGGTCTCCTAAATTCTATGTCAATTTGAACATGCAACTTTGCATTGTTATATCCTCTAATTTTCTTGAATGTCTGTGAGTTGACCATGATATGTGATATTTCCAGTTTCTTCATCCTTTTGCACAACAATTCCGCTATTTTGAGTCTTGAAATGTCTTTCAGCTTGTATGGTATGGAATAGAAAGCCATTTATGCACCATCCATGATGAGTCAAGACTTGCTTATCTAGACCTCTAACCAATGCATATAGCTCTTCACTAACTGCTCCCCTCGTGTAAATTGCATGCCTACGATTAAAGGAAGTATTAAAATTATGTTATAGCTCAAAATGATGCATCATAATAGTGTTAAGACTTACTTTTGCTTCAAACCAATCTGAAAATTCATCATTATGTCTCCTTTCGACATTTCACATCCTTGACTCCTTAGTTCATTCAAGTGCTCACACTATACAAAAAATGTAAAAGGATAGCATATAAAACAAACATTAACCTAAAACATAAAGAAATATATCTTACTTAATAAATGGTTGAACTTCTTCACAATTTTTTCAGTACATATAACCTTGCTTTCTTTAAGTCGGACAATGATATCTCGTCAAACTTGCCATTTTTAACGCTTTGCCCATTTTCTTTGAATATGCTCATAGAATATGTTGGCCTATCACTAACATCCACAATTCGATTAGGTCGATCTAACTTGGATCCATTATTCTGTAATTAAATATCTTGCGCAAAATGTCATACACTCTTCTGAGAGATATCCCTCTGCAATAGAACCCTCTGGATGAGCCTTATTACGTACGCAACCCTTTAACATACGCAGGTACCTAAATTATGAATATAATTCAAAAAAATTATTCATTGTAAAAATAAAGTAATAACTAAGAAATATAAAAATCTACATACCTCTCAATGGGATATATCCAACGAAATTGTACTGGTCCAACAATTAAAACTTGTTGTGCTAAATGAATCACCAAGTGCACCATCACATCAAAACAATTAGGTGGAAAGATCATTTCCAACTTGCAAAGGGTCAATGGTATTTGAGAGTCCAATTGCTTTAACAAATCAACTCTCAAAACTTTTGCACATATTTCTGAAAAAAAACTTACTCAACTCCACCAATGGATCGCATACATCAGTGTCTAATATACCATGTAAAACTAATGGCAATAATCGTTCAATCAGAACATGACAATCATGGCTTTTCCATCCTTCAGCTCACATTCTTTAACATACAAACAACGAGATATATTTGAAGCATGACCATCAGGAACTTTCACATCTTTCAAAAATTGACATATCATCTTCTTCTCATTTGTGGACAATGTGTATTTTGCAGGCGGTAATTCAACTTTGCCTCCTACCTTGACAACATGCAATTCTTTTCTAAGTACCATCTCTTGCAAATCAAAATGAGCTTTGATATTGTCTTTCGTTTTGCCCTCACTATTCATCAAGATGCCAATAATTGTAACGGTCCACGCCGATCAAACCTGTTAACCCAATAACGAGCTTGACTCGACACCGTCTCTCGCGATCGGGCCAAAGCCTCGCAAGGATATCCATCACATATGTCCGTGAAAATACAAAAGAACTACAATAAACACATATAAGATACATTGCTCATATATGTCCATATGAAAAGTATATAGTAGGTTCCATACATAGCCAATAGAAAGAACAACTACCCGGGACAAACCCCTAGGGCTCCACAAGTAAGGGCTTTACTCTGCTGGTGGCGATGGCCCGACTCCACTACAGTGCTGATCGAAACTACAAGAGGGACGTGAATCCTCTTGCTCTCCCTCGCTTGGAAGAAAAAGGGGTGAGCCTCACAATTCATTGGCTCAGTAGGGTAACTCCCCCCAAGCTAAGTAAACACAATTAATATTAAAGCTGTAAATCATATAAACATCTAAGCATGATATTACAGTTACAAATAAATAAACGGTAACACGCGTCAAGTGCACAAGCTAAAGAAAGGGTACGCCGAACAGGAGTCATGAAAACTGGTTCACGACACCAGCCACAGACTCGGACAAACAACCAAGTACACCTCTCAGCCTCATAGCCACGACGAAAGGTCCAGCTGCCGTTCCACCTCAACAAGACAAGAACCGTGGAGACAAACTACACCACACCTGTAGGCACACTACTGCAGGACCAAGCCTGACACCTTTAGGGGCTTCGGCCGAGAACCCTAAAGTGAGGCACTGGAACAGGACTAGCTGAGGACCAGTACTCTACCTGGTGTCCCGTGTCCGTTCCCCCAAGAGCGCGCTACAAACGGCCGCACACCCACAAACACAAACTGTTGTCCCCTGTCATCTTTCCCTCAGCTGACGTACTACTCAAATATAAAAGTGAGGGTGTCCAGGAAGATGACACAAACCTTGACGGTACTCCCATACTGGGACAAGCCCTAAGCACCCGGTGCTAGGGTAACTGACTGGAGAGGTAACTATGGAAGGCATAACACCTAACTCGCTATGCACACAAATCCACGTAAGACACCTCGATATCAATCACAACGCGGGTCCACACAATCTATACAGACCCTACATTGCCTTGGTGGCATAGACCAAGCAATGTAAAACACAAACCCGACAAACTGGCCACAGCTCACCAGAGCTCAGGTGGCAACTTACATAATCGCGTCCACAACAGACGCCGCTATTACCTTTCAAGTCGCGTCCAACATGCAGGACGCCACTCCAGTCTGAATCGCGTCGGGTGTAAGCGAAACGTTCATAAGAATGCATCCCCTGTACCAGACGCCTTTTAGAGCTTAGGAACAGACCCCACAAACCCATCTGGAAATCACACTACTCAATCCCACAGACATATAAAACTAGAAATAAACGTGTGGATAGGTTCCTACACATGCTTACTAACATGCCCATGCAATTCCCACAAGTAGAAACCCCATCCAAGCACTAAACAACCCATTCCACATGTAAACAAGGAAGAAACCATGGTAGAGTTTCCCTACCGGTGCAAGAAGCACAATTCCGACACCACCAAAGGATTCCTCGTGCTCCGACGTTCGCCCTCGCGCCGAAATTACGCCAAACGATCTCCAATTATCCCCAAATCGCCAAGAACCCCTTCACAGCTGTTGCATCATCTCCCCCAGGCCTAAGCAGTGAAGTTGCACTGTTCGGCCGGGGGAGATACACTTAACACAACATAACGAAATCGCATCGTACATACCCAACACGTTAAGACACGCGTCTGACTTTGTCGATGTGACTAAAACCCCCGTCACCCTACATGCGCCACGCGGCGCGCATGCAGCGACATCCACATAACGGCAGTTCGAAATCGCATCTTGCGTAGCGACTGCGATTAGGATATTTAATCGCGTCCTACATATCGACCGCGATTAGAACCAGCATCGCATCTCGAAAATCGGACACGATAAGCCCCTAAGAATCGCGTCGTCTGTATGCGACGCGATCTCAAAGAGCCCGACAAAGCCCGAATTTGGCTGGGTTGCCCAGCACCCCTGCCTACCACCTAACCAAAATAAGCTGTAAAAACACACATAGACCTCCATGGTCTAACAATGACCACACACTGGCCTCCAAAACCCGGTAAATCTCAATCCGAACATACCGGTCATTACATTACTATCATCTAAAAAGAATTTCGTCCTTGAAATTAAAGCGGTAAACACAAACATAGTTCAAAACATATACAACTATCACATAAAAAGAGAAACAATACTTACTCAAACAAGTATGGAAATATTTTGAACATCTCTTTAGCCAACTCCTAAGTATCTTCACCACCTTGTCGATTCTCCCACCGAACTTTTGCCAACTCGATGTTTTTATTCCTCAACCTTTGGGTCCGCCTACCTGTGATCATCATCGGATATTCTGGCATAGTAATATCCGGGTTCAAATCATCCCGCTGATAGCTTACAACTTGAGAAGGATCTCGGATATATTTTTTCAACATGGAGACATGAAACACATCATGAGCATCTGTGAAGTCCGCCGGAAGCTCCAACCTGTAAGTTGTCTCCCCAATCCTTTCCAAAATCCAAAAAGGACCCACAAATATGGAACTCAACTTGCCTCTCTTACTGAACCTTAGAACACCTTTAGTTGGGGAAACTTTCAAAAACACATACTCTCCAACTTCAAACTACAAGGGTCTATGTCAGACATCCGCGTAGCTCTTTTGTCTACATTGTGCCATTTGGAGTTTCTCCTTAATGAATTTGACCACTTCCGCACATTGCTGAACCAATTCCAGTCCCATTACCTGCCTCTCACCCACTTCATGCCAATTCAATGGTGTTCTACAAGGTCTTCCATAAAAGTGCTTCATAAGGTGCCATGCCGATACTTGAATGATAGCTATTGTTGTAGGCAAATTCAACCATGCCAAGGTGATGTTCCCATCCACCTCCCCAAGCCAAATAACACGCCCGGAGCATATCTTCAAAAGTTTGAATCGTCCTCTCTGTTTGTCCGTCGGTTTGGAGATGGTATGTAGAACTATACCTCAATTGTGTGCCCACAACCCTTTTCAAACTCCTCCAAAAACCAGATGTAAATCGGGGATCCCGATCTGAAACAATAGTAACCGGTATCCCATGTAATGGCACAATCCTCTCAACATATAATTTCGCCAACCGATCTACTACCCATGACATGCTAACTGGTAATAACCTACACACTTTGGTTAACCGATCAACAAAAACCCAAATACCGTTATGACCCGATGCTGTCTTGGGCAAACCTGTAACAAAGTCCATTGAAATATCATCCCAATTCCATTGTGGTATGGGTAGTGGTTGCAACTCACCACCCGACCTTTGATGTTCCTCTGCAACTTGTTGACACACTGCACATCTTGCTATAAACTCCGCTATCTCCTTCTTCATACTTGGCCACCAAAAATATCTTTTCAAATCCTAGTACATTTTAGTGCTTCCCGGATGTATGGTGTACCTGGATCGATGGGCTTCTTCTAACACTTTTTGCTTAAAATTTGCTTCATTTGGGACATACAATCTGTGCCTAAATCGCTCAACACAATCATCATCAATTGAAACTTCCTCCATCTTCACAATGTCGGCCAAATGCTCATCTTCTTTTTGAGCTTCCACAACTTGCCAATACAAAGACGGTTCCACCGCACTATTACCAACACGGCTCTCCGTCGGTTGCTTGGTACAAACAAGAACTTTCTGCCACACTCTCATACAATTTCCATTCCTTCATCAAAATATGATTCACATCACTTCCTACTCAAAGCATCTGCCACCACATTTGCTCTACCTGGATGATATGCCAAACTGAAATCATAATCTTTGAGATATTCCATACACCTGCGCTGCCTTAAATTTAAATCTTTCTGAGAGAAGATATATTTCAAATTTTTGTGATCCATGAATATCTCAAACATTTCCTCATACAAATAATTCCGCCAAATCTTTAAGGCAAATACAACCGCTGCCAATTCCAGGTCATGTGTAGGATAATTTTCTTCATGACGCTTTAATTGCCTAGATGCATATGCCACCACCTTTCCATGTTGCATAAGCACTGCCCCATGTCCTCTCCTAGATGCATCGTATAAATCACAAAACGTATCTCCAATATTGGGGCTGAAGTAAGTCGTTTCTTCAATTCCATGAAACTACGTCTGCAATTGGTGGACCATTCAAATGGCACTCCCTTTCTTTTAAGCCTAGTCAATGGTGCTGCAATTTTAGAGAAATATTTGATAAACTACCTATAATAGCCGGCCTTTCCGAGAAAGCTCCGGATTTCTGACACTGACTTTGGCTCCTCCGATTTCATAACAGCCTCCACCTTTGCTGGATCTACAGCCACACCTTCACCTGAGATAATATGCCCCAAAAACTAAATTTTTTTAAGCCAAAACTCACATTTATTATACTTTGCATAAAGTTGATGCTCCCTCAATGTTTGTAATGTAATTCTTAAATAATTTGCATGTTCCTCTTCTGAGGCTGAATATACATATCATCAATGAACCCACAATGAACCGATCTAAATAAGGATGAAAGATCTGATTCATTAAGTTCATGAATGCCGCTGGTGCATTGGTTAGCCCAAATGGCATAACCACAAACTCATAATGCACATACCTTGTTCTAAATGATGTCTTGTCTATGTCTTCCTCCTGGATTCTCAATTGATGGTACCCTGATCTCAAATCTATCTTGGAGAACACCCTTGCCGATTGCAATTGATCAAATAAATCATCTATACGTGGAAGTGGATACATGTTCTTTATGGTAACTTGATTTAACTAGCGGTAATCTATACACATTCTCATGCTTCTATCCTTCTTCTTTACAAACAAGACCGGCGCTTCCCATGGTGAATGACTCGGCCGAATAAATCCCTTCTCAAGTAGCTCTTGCAATTGCTTCTTTAACTCCTTCAATTCTACAGGTGCCATCCTGTATGGTGTTTTAGAAATGGGCATACTACTCGGCTGCAATTCAATTGTGAAATCCACCTCTCTATGCGGTGCTAACCTCGGTAACTCTTCCGAAAACATATCCACAAATTCCCTAACAACAAGTACCATATCCACTGCCTTTTCTGCCTCAACTAAACTAACAGATGCCAAATAGGCTACACATCCTGCATTAATCAATTTATGAGTGTAGAATGGCATACCTTGGAACTCAAATAAATCTCCTCCTGGATAGTTGAACCTTACTTTCTTTTTCCGACAATCCACCACTACTCCATATGCCTCTAACCAATCCATACCCAATATCATATCATATTCTTTTAATTGCAAATCATAAAGCCTAGCCGGCAACTGATTACCCTGAATCATAATAGGTACCTCATTCAAGTAACATGTAGTACACATGAAATCTCCTGACGGTACCTCCACCATAAGCTCACATTGCCTCTCCTCAAAAGGATGCACCATAACATCCAGAAAATCTTCAGAAATGAAAGAGTGGGATGCACCCGGATCAATCAATGTTCTTGCTGAAATTTCAAAGACTGGTATAATACCTTCAATCAGATTTGATGCTTCCGCTTGAGCTCTAGTAATTGCCATTACTCGACCTCGTCCTCCGCCCCTTTGGTAAGGTGCGCTTCTTCCTTGCCCTGCCAATGGTGGCTGTTGTGGTTGTTGTTGTTGTTGTTGTGGTGCTCCTCTACCATAATTAGTTCTCCTTGGGTATGGAAAATTCCTCGCCATATGCCCCGGCTGATCACAATTATAACACCGAAATTCCCCGGTTGCCTTGCCGTGCTTTGTTGAGACTCCTCCATCTCCGGCTTGTAACCGCGCCCTTGCTGAAATCCTTGTTGTTTGCCACCTCCTCGACCTCTAAACATCTTTTTCAACTTGTTACCCCATTTGCCAAAGCCGAGGAAGACGATCCTCCTGAAGGTGCCTTTCCTTTTCTAACACCCGCGGACTGCTGTGGAAGTCAGAATTTACCACCACTTGATCCCGATCCACTAGACTACCTAGCTTGAATGGTTCTTTCAAGTATTGCTGCTCTTTGGGCTACTTCCTCCACTGTACCACACATCAAGGAATAACCACATCTTGCAACTCTGGCCTCAATCCCCGAGTGAAGTACTCAATCATCATTGCATTATTGGTTACTATATACGGGGCATACCTACTCAAGGCCATGAATCTCATTTGATACTCCAACACAGACAAGTCCCTTGCTGAAGTGTTCTAATTTCTCCCTCTTTGCTTGCTGAACTTGTACGGAAAGAAAGTATGTTGAAGACCTCCAAAAACTCGGGCCAAGTGATTGTTTCTTCAGCTCTACTGGTGAACACGGTCTGCATCTTAAGTCTCCACCATTCTTGTGCAAAACCCTTCAACTGATAGGTTGCCAATATAACTCTATCTGCCTGAGAACATCTCATTGTGACAAACACCCTCTCAATCTCATGAATCCAATGCTCCGTTGTATCCGGATTTGGACCTCCTGAGTATGTTGGTGGTTGCAAACGCAAAAACCTTTCTACCATCATTGTTGACTTCTCCACACTTGCTCGCACTAGTACCACTGGAGGTAATGGTGCTGCAAGAGGTGCCTCTACTCCATAGGGTGGTACTAATGGTGCCGGCATTATTTCCCCCGTCACCGGTGGTGCTACTTCGAAAGACTGACCCGGTAGTTGCTGATCCAACCTTGTCCGGATATGCGTGATACTCTCCCACATTCTCTCTATCATTTGATGAGTAGACTCCTCAGGATCATCACCTCCTCCTCCCCAATCTTGCCTATTTGCCATTATAAGCCTGCACATACACATTCCATCCACATAAAATAACAAGTATATCATTACAAAATAAGACCAACTACCAGCAGAGGACCATGATAAGGAGCTATTATGTACTCTTCCCATTCTTACATATTTACATGGACCTTGCTCGACTACCAACTGTAATGGTCCACGTCGATCAAACCTGTTAACCCAATAACGAGCTTGACTCGACACCGTCTCCCGCGATCAGGCCGAAGCCTCGCAAGGGATATCCATCACATATGTCCGTGAAAATACAAAAGAACTACAATAAACACATATAAGATACATTGCTCATATATGTCCATATGAAAAGTACATAGTAGGTTCCATACATAGCCAACAGAAAGAACAACTGCCCGGGACAAACCCCTAGGGCTCCACAAGTAAGGGCTTTACTTTGCTTGTGGCGATGGCCCCACTCTACTATGGTGCTGACCAAAACTATAAGAGGGACGTGAATCCTCTTGCTCTCCCTCACCTGGAAGAAAAAGGGGTGAGCCTCACAAGTCATTGGCTCAGTAGGGTAACTCCCCCCAAGCCAAGTAAACATAATTAATATTAAAACTATAAATCATATAAACACCTAAGCATGATATTACAGTTACAAATAAATAAACGGTAACACGCGTCATGTGCACAAGCTAAAGAAAGGGTACGCCAAACACAAGTCTCGAAAATTGGTTCACGACACCAGCCATAGACTCGGACAAACAACACAAGTACACCTCTCAGCCTCGCAGCCACGGACGAAAGGTCCAGCTGCTGCTCCACCTCAACAAGACAAGAATTGTGGAGACAAACTACACCACACCTGTAGGCAACACTACTGCAAGACCAAGCCTGACACCTTTAGGGGCTTCGGCTGAGAACCCTAAAGTGAGGCACTGGAATATGACTAGCTAAGGACCTGTACGTCTACCGGTGTCCATCCCTCAACCAAGAGCGCGCTACAAATGGCCGCACACCCACAAACACAAACTGTTGTCCCCTCTCATCTTTCCCTCAGTCGTACGTACTATTCAAACACAAAATTGAGGGTATCTAGGAAGATGACACAAACCTTGACAGTACTCCTGTATCGGGATAAGCCTTAAGCACCTGGTGCTAGGGTAACCGACTGGAGAGGTAACTACGGCAGGCGTAACACCTAACTCTCTATGCACACAAATCCACATAAGACACCTCAATATCAATCACAACATGGGTCCACACAATCTGTATAGACCCTACATTTCCTTGGTAACATAGCCCAACCAATGTAGAACACAAACCCGACAAACTGGCCACATCCCACTAGAGCTCGGGTGGCAACTTACATAATCGCGACCACAACAGACGCCGCTATTACCTTTCAAGTAGCGTCCAACATGCAGGATGCCACTCCAGTTTGAATCGCGTCGAGTGTAAGCGACGCATTCATAAGAATGTGTCCCCTGTATCGGACACCTTTCAGAGCTCAGGAACACACCCCACAAACCCATCTGAAAATTACACTACTCAATCCCACAGTCATGCAAAACTGGAAATAAACATGTAGATGGGTTCCTACACATGCTTACTAACATGCCCATGCAATTCCCACAAGTAGAAACCCCATCCAAGCACCAAATAACCCATTCCACATGTAAACAAGGAAGAAACCATGGTAGAGTTCCCCTACCGGTGCAAGAAGCACAATTTCGACACCATCAAAGGATTCTCGCGCTCTGACGTTCGCCCTCGCGCCGAAATTACACCAAATAGACTCCAATTATCCCCAAATCACCAAGAACCCCTTCACAGGTACTGCAACATCTCCCCCAGGCCTGAGCAGTGCAGCTGCACTGTTCGTCCGAGGGAGATACACTTAACACAACATAACCAAATCGCGTCATACATACCCGACACATTAAGAAATGCATCTGACTTTGACGACGTGACTGAAACCCCCGTCACCCTGCATGCGCCACGCAACGGCAGTTCAAAATCGCGTCTTGCGTAGCGACGGCGATTAAGATATTTAATCGTGTCCTACATATCGACCGCGATTAGAAACAACATCGCATCTGAAAAATCGGATGACATAAGCCCCTGAGAATCGCGTCGTCTGTATGCGACGCGATCTCAAAGAGCCCGATAGAGCCCGAATTTGGTTGGGTTGCTCAGCACCCCTGCCTACCACCTGACCAAAATAAGCTGTAAAAACACACATAGACTTCCATGGTCTAACAATGGCCACACATTAGCCTCCAAAACCCGGTAAATCTCAATCCGAACATACTGGTCATTACAATAATACTATCACAAACATTTTTCTCCATATGCATCACATCAAGGTTATGTCTTATTAACAATTTACTCCAATAAGGCAATTCAAAGAAGATGCTATGTTTCTTCCAATTGTATGATAGTTCATCTCACTTCCTCTTCTTAATTAGCTTTTCTAATATCACTTGCGAGAAATGTGCATATTCAGTTAAGATTTCATCTCCAGTCATTGGCTTGGGTGCTAATCTTTGCTCTCTTTTACTGTCAAAAGTCTTTTTATTTTTCTCCATGCATGGTCAATGTCCAACCAACGACAATGGCCAAGATAGCAAAATTTATTTCCATATTTCAATCTCGTTGCACAAGTATGCTTATGACATTTTGGACAAGCCAATTCTTCTTTTGTGCACCAACCTGATAGATTTGCATATGCTGGAAAGTCATTGATCGTCCATAGTAATGTTGCGCACAAGTTAAAATTTTGTTTCTTGTAAGCATCGTATGTTTCAAACTCGACATCCCATAGTTCCTTCAAGTCCTCTATCAATGGCTGCAAATACACATCAATGTCATTTTCAGGAGATTTAGGTCCAGATATTAATAATGACATAATGAAGAATGGTTGTTTCATACACAACCAAGGTGGAAGATTATACACAAGAATCACGACTGGCCATATACTATATACAGAACTCAATGTACTGAATGGATTGAACCCATCACTTGCCAATCCAAGTAAAACATTTCGACAATCATGAGCAAATGACAGATGATACATGTCTAATGTTTTCCATGCAGGAGAATCAGCAGGATGTCGTAAAAAACCATCATTCACCCATTTTTCCTTATGCCACCTCATGTCTTTTGCTAACTGAGCAGTCATAAACATCCTCTGTAGCCGTGGGACAAATGAAAAGTGTCGTAATATTTTACGTGATATTTTTGACTTCCCTTCTTATTGAACATCAATTTCATCACCTCTACTTGACATCCGTCTAGAAGTGCCACATATCGGACAATGATCAAGATCTATATAGGAAGCACGATACAATATGTAATATTTGGGACATGCATCAATCTTGTGCTATATATGGCCCAGATCTCTAATACTTTTCTTGATCTCATACATGGAATCTGGCAAAGTATTACCATCAGGGAGAAGTTTCTTAAGCCATTTGAGCAATGCGTCAAATAAAGTGTTACATCAACCATATGTGCACTTTAAATGAAACAAGTCCACTATACATGACAATCTCAAAAACCCCTTACAGTTTGGATATAACTTTACTTTAGCATCTTCTGAAATGTTGCGGAAACTGCTATAGGAAATCTAGAAGGGGGGTTGAATAGATTTCACAGAATTTTAAAATTCACTTGATTAGATTCTTTGAGAGATGGAGATTAAACTAGAATCTATAGCTTATTCACAACTCTGAACAATCTGGATAGATTAGATGATGAATTAGCAACGAGCCTATCAAGCATCTAACGTAAGAGACAAGCAAACCACAATGACAAGCAGATTTAGGGTGGTTCGGATTACACAACAGTGTATCCTACATCCACCATCCACACACACACACAAATGTGGCTTATCTTGCCAGTTCAGAAAAGTCACAGGAGAACACATACACTCTGAGATACATAAATCTCAGATCCAATCACACACACATGAAATTGGGCACAAGGATTGCACCAATTTCATAAAGCACACAATATAGAATGAGTTTAAGATGAGGAACCAGTCATAGCAATTAGATCGCAATTTGAGAAGGACAGGTTCGTAGATCCCTGTTTCTGCTTCAGAGAAGAAGACAAGTTCTTCTGCTTCAGCTCCAGGAAGAAGACTCTGATGGCTCGAAATTCTTCTTCAATTGGATCATCCAAGGTGCTCAAGACTTTGATTGCTTCAAATTTGGGAGTGAATTGCCAGGATGGAGCCTTCTTTAGGATTCGACTGGAATATTCTGGAGTATTAGAGGAGCAGAAGTGTGTCTCGATGGCTCTCTCTAAAGCCAAGTGGATAGGGGGTATTTATAGCCCCATGGGTCCAAAAACAAATATCTTGGGATTGGGAGCATAGAAGTTCCTTCCCAAAAAGCCTTTCCCAAAACATCTACGTGCCTTGGTAATTTCAGATCTGAAGAGAAAGTCCTAACTATGTCGACACTACATAGCTATGTGTCGACACACAAGTTCTTGGCTGGGAAACAAGCTCCTAGGACAGTGTACTAGTGTCGACACACAGCTGGACTGTGTCGACACAAATGGGTATTTGCTGAAATCTTGGTTCTGGGACAGTACAATAGTGTCGACACACAGCTGGACTGTGTCGACATAATTGGTCATTTCTTCAGTGTATGTTGCTGGGACAGGGAACTAGTGTTGACACACAATGGAGCAGTGTCGACACCACTGAGCACATATGACTTTTTCTTTGATCTGTACATGAAGGAAACATTGTGAGATATGAATTTAAGCATGATAATCATAATTTCAGTATGTCAATGAATCATATTTAGGTATCATCAAAATAAGAGATCCAACAATCTCCCCCTTTTTGATGATGGCAACTATGATTCATCAAGTTAACTTGAGCTTCTCACAAATGTGATTTAAAAAATCATCCATTCACAATTTCATAGCATATCATGAGCATAACAAAGACATCCACAATTTTTCATCCCTTTGCAAGCAAGCATGTCATTCATTTGTCATTTCCAAAAAAAATCAGTCATACAAGCATCCAACAATGCATCCATCACCAAAATCAAAATGTGTCCAAGAAGAATGTATTCCAACTATCCTAAAAAGAAATTATGGAGACCTTTTCCTTGTTTGGGCCGGAGCGATCAGGCCTAACACTGTGTAAAGGAATGACGGTCGCCGGTAGCGGACGAAGGATCCTGCAATCACCAGAAAAGATCAGGGGGCCCGGTGAAGACCGGGGAAAACCCTCCGATGCCTAAGTCAGTATGAGACTTGCAAGGCAGGGGGTTTTTGAGTGTAAGGGTGTGTTCGCGTGAGAGAGAGAACGTACCAGTGCATGGTCCTATACCTGTACTTTTATAGGCGTAGGTGCTAAGGCAGGCGTGCGTAACGTTGATAGATCGTGCCTAGAAAGGCGCCTTGACGGGCACGCATAACGGGAGGAGTTATGCGCTCAGATGTTCGTTGGGATGCTAGGTAGTTAACGCACCTCTTGATGATGGGGCGCGTGGCCTGAGGCGTTATAACCGTCGTGAGGACACAAGAGCTATTCGGCACCTCTGGACAAGATTACCGAGCAGGTGACCCACATGGGGATCGAACGTGCTGTTCGGTAGCATCTGTAGTTGTTCGGTGCAAAAGGTCTGGTGACCTGCTCGGAAGTATGCTGCTGAGGAGCTTGGCGAAGCCCGATCATGAGGGTTATGCCTTGGAGGCCTCTGAACTGCCCTGATGAGGGCGTGGCACTTTGAAATGGGGCCACGTCCATTGACAGGACATGAGAGGGCCGTAACGGGCCATCATGGGCCTAGGGGGCCAGATTTGGCCACCACACTTGCCCCCCACACTCTCGAGTGGCTCGGCGTCACGAGCACTTCGACGGCGTCGCTTCCGCATTTAATGCGATGGCCCGTTGTAGGGAGCTATGTGGTGCCGTCGCCTGGAGCCTTGTCGAACGGCTAACCCATCATGATGGGTGCAAGGTCGTGTCGATCCAGGAGCGTCGCCGTTGCGTTCGAACGGCCGCCAGCAGTGCGATCGAGGAGGAGTTTTCGAAAACTAGAAGGAGAGGAGTTTTCAAAAACTAAAAGGAGAGGCGTTTTTGGGACCTACTTCGAATTCCGCACCCCTCCTTCTTTATAAAGAAAGGAGCGGGCGAAGGCGGGAGCCACGCCTTCGAAAACCTTTCCAGCGGTCAAGCCTCAGGCTTTCTTCCTCCTCAAGCTTCCTTCCTTCCTTCTTCGTTCGAGAGGCTTTCGTGCCCCCCTTAGGTGATCGTCTTCTTCTTCGCGCTTCCTCCTTTTTTTTGTTCTCCTCCATATCGTACAACGATGACAGGAAAAGGGAAGGCGGTCGCGGCTGCCGGAGCGAGCGGGGTCACCGCTGCGGCGTCTAGCGGGCCACGATGCCGCCATTACAGTGGGCTTCATGAGCGCTTCAAAATCGGTGACGAGTATGAGATCATTGATGCGAAGGAAGGGGAATCGTTCCTGGTGAACAAACCAGGTTGTCTCCCCCTCTCCGTGGATCACCTGGAGGCAGGATTCCGGCTGCCGTTGCCGGAAGTGGCGAAGGCGCTTCTCAACTGCTGGGGCGTCTCGCCAATACAGTTGACGCCCAACACATGGAGGTACATATGTATCTTCGGTGTCATATGCAAGATAAAGGAGATCCGGGGCTCGGCGGATGTATTCCGAGCTCACTTCAAGCTTTCTGCTTCTCGGCCGTCAGGAGCGGATATCTACTACGCCAAGCACCGAACAGATAGGATGCATATTCAACTGTCCAACAAGTATTCCAACAACAAAGGTTGGATGGACAGGTTGCTGTTCATGCGCCGCCGGGATGGTGCAGAGTGGGGATTCCCCACTGTCGTCTGCCCAGCACGAAAGGATAGCTTTCCGAAGCTGATCCAAGATGAGGCAAGGGCCTCAGATAGCCTTCTCCGAGCAGGTGTTAGGAATGGGGAAGGCTATGTGACGGAATTTTCGGTCGTCCAGCATGGTCTGAGCAAACCGTGGAGTGAGTATGCGGACTTCGGTCGTTTACCTGTCGGTTTGATGACCCTGCCCTAACTCTTCCCCTTTTTTTTGGTGTATGCAGCCGCTGCGGAGTTGGAGGCTGGAATGGATCTTGAGGCGAACGAGGATTTCGCCGAACAGATCCCTATTTTGGCTCACATGGTGTACGAGGGTGATGATGTTGAGGCCGTTGTTCGGGTTCCCTCTGCTTGAGGTTGGTGCCGCGGTAACAACGGCGCTTGTGGATCCTTCGTCCACCAAGGAGCGCCCAGAAAAGGCACGGGTCCCTGAGAAGGGGCCCGAAAGAATTCGCCTGAAGAAGAGGCCACCAAGGAGTGGTTTCAACAGATCTTGGACTCCGCCGTAGAAGGGCGACGGGACGACTCGTCCTTCCGCCTCTATGAAGAAGAGGCCAGTGCTATTGATGAGGGCGCAGAGGACGCGGAACACTCCATGCTCGAAGAAGAAAAGGATGGTCTCTGCTGCCCCTCAACACAGCGAGAGGAGACCGACGAAGAGGGATTGAAGAGGCGCAGTTGCTGCGCGCAGGAAGTATAAGGGCTGTTGAGTCGGCCGATCAGGAAGCACCGCGGATGCCCTCCGTGGTTCGTCCGAGGTCGCAACAAAGAATGGCGACCGAACTGGGGCTCGTCATGGAGCGATGGGTCGAAAGTCCTGCCCGGAAGAGGCGAGGGGCTCTACCTGCTCGAGGGATAGGGAGCTCTCGGACGCTTCCAATACTGGTGGTGCCGAGCACGGTGCCACCAGAAACACTGCGGAGGCTTCTACCTGGAGGAGCGGAGGAGTCGCGGCGTCCTCTACTCGGGGGGAGGAGGACCCTCCGATCGTCAAAGCGTCGGGGATGGTCGCTACAGCAACCGCCGTTGCTGGGGAGGTTGAAGGGATCTTCGCCCCGAAGAATGTCAGGACCGAGGAGGACGCCGGTGCGACGGAGGTTTCCGCTACTGGTGAGATGCTGGCAAGCAGCGCGGTGGCTCCTGTGCCACACGCAACCCTGTCCGGAGGACAAGAAGTGGTTCCTGCTGCAAGGGCCACTGAAGAAGCGGCCGTGACGACGGGGGCCGCTGAGGAGATTGCTGCTACCACTGGGGGCACCCTGCCCCCCATGCCCCCCACCGAGGTGGTTGCTAATGTAATTGCAACCGCCAAGGTAGTTGATGGTGCTGGAGGGGAGGCAGCGGAAGTTGGGGGCGGTGTTCGGGCTGAAGAGTCCGATGACGACCGGATGCCCCTTAGAGAAGTGCTACTGAAGAGGTTTCCCAAGGACCCCTCAGTGGCAGCGTTGGAGGCGACACTTCGCCGTATGGAAAACGCGCCAAGGGAGTTGCCCGCGAGCCCCACCGCTTCCCATCTCGACCAGCTAGAGAGATGCCTGGATCTTCCCTCCGAGCAGACTCCGGAGAGACCATGAAGGTTCCACCCGAGGCCAGGAGGATGAGAGCATGAGCGACGTCGATCTGGAGGCGCTTGCAGACGGGATGTCCAAGTCGTTGGGTATCTTCAAGGCCCTGGCTGCTCGGGCCCAGAAACAAAGGTATCTCTGTGAGGTGCAGACAGATTTCTGCGAGGACCTCACAGCGAGACATAAGGCTCGCGAAGCGGCGTTGGAGGAGGAGGTGAAGAACCTTAATGCCGCCCTCCAAGATTCGGAGCTGGATGCTACCTTGGCACGGGCCGAGAAGGATGCTCTTGCCAAGGTGGTTGCGGATGCAGGGGTCCGTGCCGTTGCAGAATACAAGTCCGGGCCAGAATACAAGGAAGATCTGGAGCAGTATGGGGCCCTCTGCTACAGAGTGGGCCTCAACGCTGGGAAGGACCTCGGGGAGCGGCTATCTTGGGTTGAACGCGCCCGAGAGGCCTTTGAGGCCGCTGTTCGGGAGTTCCGGCGTCGTACCCATGACGCCCGTTTAGATGGTGTGCGCTTCGCACAATTCCAGTCTGGGCGAATGCCTTCTTCGGATGAAGATGCTGGCCCTTCCGAACAGGCTCCTTAGTTTCCATGCTCCATGCTCTTCCTGTATTTGTTTTTTTTTGTAACCGTGGTCCAGGGGACCCGCTTGTAAGAAACAATCTGTGAATGAAGATTTATGTTTCCATCGTTCGACTATGGCTTCTCTTTTTCTATCTTCTTCCTTTTGTCATTGTTCCTGCTCGGATGGGAATCCGCTGGTTTTATAAGCGTTGCATGTACAACGCAGATCATTGGGAACCGAAAAAGAGATTCCGATCAGGGGTGTATGCTAAGCGCTTGTGTAACCATAGGAACAGGGAGAAGAGAAGTAGGATGCTGAACAAAGGCTTTTATAAATGGTAAGCCTTGAGGTTAGATACATGCCAAGTCCTGGGTATGGCTTCGCCACTAGGGGTAGTTAGCTTATATGAGCCTTTCCCGAGGACATGGGTGACCTGATAAGGTCCTTCCCATTTGACGGCAAGCTTGCCAACTGCTCTTCGGGGATCCGAAGCTGAACAGCGGCGCAAAACCAAATCTCCCACGTTAAACCGCCTTTCCCGAACTCGCGCATTATAATACTGTGCAAGCCGTTGCTAATAAGCAACGAGGCAATGCTGGCGTCGTTCTGTCGTTCGCCAAGCATATCCAAGTTTTCCCTAAGAGCACGGTTTTGGCGGCTTCATAGAAGTGAGTTGTTCGAATAGTAGGAAGAGCTACTTCCAGAGGCACAACAGCTTCTGAGCCGTAAACCAAATGGAAGGGTGTTTCTCCCGTGGCTACTCGAGCCGTTGTTCGGTGGCACCAAAGAACGTTAGGGAGCTTGTCAATCCATGACCCTCCTGCATCCTCCACTCTTGTGCAAATCCCGTGCAGCAGTGTTCGGTTGGCATTTTCTACCAAGCCGTTAGCCTGGGGATGTGCCATGGAGGTGAAGTGGTTATAGATCCCGAGCTCGGCACATTTCTGTTTGAAGAAGGTACTGTCGAACTGCTTCCCGTTGTCGGAAGTGATCACTCTTGGGATGCCAAACCTGCAGAGGAGGTTCTTCAAACGAACTTCCACGCGGCTTGTTTCGGTGATCGTGGCAACAGGTTCGGCTTCGATCCTTGGTGAAGTAGTCGATGGCCACGAATAGAAACTTCTTCCGTCCTTGGGCTCTGGGAAGGGACCAAGATGTCAATGCCCCATCTGGCGAAAGGGCGCAGTTCAACAGGTTATGAAGTTGTTCAGCGGGTTGCTTGATGAGTTGTCCGAACTTTTGGCATTCCGGACATTTCCTGACAAAGGACATGCAATCCTTCTGAAGAGAAGGCCACCAGAACCCTGCTTGGATAATGCTACGTGCTAGCGTTCTGCCCCCCAGGTGGCTTCCGCATAGCCCCTCATGGACTTCTTCGGTGGCAGCTAGGGCCTCCTCAGGGCTGAGGCACCGTAGAAGAGGTCTTGAAAGGGACCATCGGTATAGCTTACCTTCTACGAGGGTGAAGTGCTGAGAACGCATCCTGATTTTTCGAGCTTCGCTCTGTTCGGGCGGAAGCTCGCCCCGAAGTAAATACGCCAAGAGAGGGTCCATCCAGCTCGGAGTTGGTGGGCCCGTCTCTATGGCTGCGACGTCTACTTCAGTGCTCGGCGAGGCGAGCTCTTCAATAAACACGGAGCGGGAAGGGGTGATGTCACCTGAGGATGCCAGCTTGGCAAGTGCATCTGCTCGCGCGTTCTACTCCCGTGGGACGTGTATGACTTCGAAGTATAGGAGGCCCTCTGCTTGGCTCTTGACCTGTTGAAGGTATTGAGCCATGCGGGGTTCCCTTGCTCCGAACTGCCCGCTCACTTGGCTGGCAACCAATTGGGAGTCACTGAAGACCCTAAGTCGAAGGGCTCCGAGGTGCCTAGCCATGCGGATTCCGGACAGCAAAGCTCCGTACTCAGCCACGTTGTTGGAGGCTGGAAAGCGGAATCGAAGGGCGTATTGGAACTCTAATCCCTCCGGGGAGGTGAGGACTAGGCCAACTCCGCTCCCTGTAACGCAAGAGGATCCGTCGACATAGAGTTCCCATGGGGGTTCATCCACCAACGGTGGATCCTGCTCGGTAGGGAGAGTGCATTCCGCCACGAAATTTGCCAATGCCTACGCTTTGACTGCTGTCCTAGGGCGAAAACTGATGTCGAACTCGCCAGGCTCTATTGCCCATTTGATAAGCCTGCCAGAAGCCTCCGGCCGCTGAAGGATGTATTTCAGCGGCTGATCGGTTAGAACCGTAACGGAGTGGGCCTGAAAATAGGGCCTAAGCTTCCGGGCAGCCGTGACGAGAGCGAGGGCGAGTTTTTCTGCTCGGGGGTACCTCCTTTCAGCTTCTTGGAGGACCATGCTGATGTAATACACTGGATGCTGCGCCGCTCCTTCTTCTCTGATCAAGACTGCGCTGATGGAGTGTTCGGTAACCGAAAGATAAACGAACAAAGGTTCCCCGAGCACAGGCTTTGAGAGAACAGGAGGGGCTGCCAAATACGCCTTCAGCTCGGTGAAGGCGGCCTCACACTCCTCAGTCCACCGTACTTGCCCCCCTTGCTTCGAGGCACTTTTAGGGCCTCGGAGCAACTTGAAGAAGTTAAAACTTCTTTCTACTGCTCGGGACTGTTGAACCCCTCCTATATTTTACCCTTTTATTTTGGTGATAATAAAATTATGTTTAATTAATTATTATTAAAAATATTTATATCATGTTTTTCTTAATAATATAATTTACATGATTAATTGAATATTAAATATATTTATTACCATGATTTTTCTAATAATAAATTAAATATCATGATTTTCTAATAAATATAATTTTATGACATTATTACCGTAATGATTTGCACTAAACAGATAAATGAATTCCATTCAATATATATATGGATTTCAGTTCAAAGTGCCACATCGATTTGGTCTCATAACGATTTGATAAGTGACTTCTCATAAGGATTCCTTTGTACTCACACAGACTCCTTTGTAACTCATAAGGATTCCTTTGTACTCACACAGACTCCTTTGTAACTCATAAGGATTCCTTTGTAACTTACACAGACTTCTCATAAGGATTCGCTCTCTTAAGGAATCGATCTTATAAGGATTCACTCTCTTAAGGAATCGATCTCATAAGGATTCGCTCTCTTAAGGAATCGATCTCATAAGGATTCGCTCTCAAGGATTTTCTCTCTTAAGGAATCGATCTCATAAGGATTCGCTCTCTTAAGGAATCGATCTCATAGATTTATTATTCCTTTGTAACTTTCACATGGATTCCTTTGTAACTCTCATAAGGATTCCTTTGTAACTCTCATGGATTCCTTTGTAACTCTCATAGGATTCTTTGTAACTCTCACAAGGATTCCTTTGTAACTCTCACATGGATTCCTTTGTAACTCTCATAAGGATTCCTTTGTAACTCTCACATCGATTCCTTTGTAAATATGGATTTCACTTAAACATAGATTTATTTATATTTCAAAATATTTTTTGGCATCTAGTGAAAAAGTCAAATATTCTTGATTTGCGTAATCCTTTATCTTTCTGACATGAGATCTTTTTGCTTAACTTCTAGATCTCTTCTCTCCTGCCAACAAAAGAGAGATTACTTACCACTTCTGGGTGGCAACAGGAAACATAGATGTATGAGCCTTTTTGACAGAAACACTCTTTTATCTAAACACTTTTTTTCTATGCATGCAGACCTCGTAGACCACAAATTATCAGAAGAAAGAGAAGATGAGCAACGGCTAGAACTCCAACGGATTTATTCAAATTGCTATATAAAAGATGAAGAATGGCTGAAGAACAAATAGAGCTTTTCCTGAAGATCTTTTGAATGAGTGTACAACCAGTGAGGAACCTGAACTCCAATACACTCAAAGAAAAAGAGAGAAAGAGCCTGAGCCCAAGAAGAAGTGTTCAAGCATCTGAAGCACTGAAGCATTCAAGCTCCTTCTTCTCTCTTCTCTCTCTCTCTGTGTGCATCTTGTAATCTGGGGGAGAGAGTCTTTTGCTGAGAGTTCTTTTAGTTGGTTTTTATTTGTTCCAACTCTCAGCTTTGTTCTTTCTTTTCTAAGAAAGATCTTTGTCCGGCTGTAGGACTGTATACATTGTTAACCTAGCTAGGGGTTAGTGTCTAGCAGAACCGCACTGGGGTTTGTACCAGGAGGTTGGCTTCTTTACCTGTAAGAGAGTGGGCTGCCTTCTTGCCCGGGAAGAGAAGAAGACCAGCTGGGGTGCTGGGTGTTGTAGTGTCCTTAAGGGGGACTGTACCCTTGGTTAGTGAAATCCCAAGAAGTTGCTTGGGGACTGGACGTAGGACTTCCATGTGGGAAGGGCCGAACCAGGATAAACTCCTTGTGTCTTTTGTGTGATTGTTTATTTGCTTCCGCACTACTCTCTTTATCACTCTAAACTAACCAAACCTTCAAGTGTTGATTTCTGTGTTTAAGTTTCTATTTCAGATTTCAGAAAAACCTATTCACCCCCCCCCTCTAGGTTAGCTTGCTGCCGTACCAAAAGGGCCAACAGGGACATGAACCGGTTCAGTGCTGCAAGACGCCCTGTCAGACGTTGGACGTCGCGCACTATTTTCGGACTGCTCATCTCAAGCACGGCTTAGATTTTCTCCGGGTTTGCCTCTATTCCTCTATTTGACACGAGAAAACTGAGGAACTTACCCGAACGAACACCAAACGCGCACTTGGCAGGGTTGAGTTTCATATTGTACTTTCGCAGAGTTGCGAAAGTTTATTGGAGGTCGGAGATGTGGTCAATGCTCGGAAGCGTCTTGACCAGCATGTCATCAACGTAAACCTCCATGTTGCGCCCAATCTGCTGTTCGAACATTTTATTGACCAGCCGCTGGTAGGTTGCGCCACCGTTCTTTAGACCGAAAGGCATTCTGGTGAAACAATACAACCCCAGGTCTGTAACAAACGTCGTGGCATCTTGATCCGGAGGATGCATACTGATCGGATGGCAACCAGAGTAGGCGTCCAGAAAGCTGAGAAGCTCGTGACCAGAAGTAGCATCCACTAGCTGATCAATGCGCGGCAGGGGGAAGTTATCCTTGAGCATTGCTTTATTGAGATCCTTGTAGTCAACGCACTCGCACCATTTACCATTGGCTTTGCATACGAGGACCACATTGGAGATCCATCTTAGGTATTGGGCTTCTCGGAGGAGCCCAACAGTTCGGCTTTTGACAACGTGATCCTGAATCACGGTCTGCCGTTCTCGATTCACAGGTCACCTCCTCTGTTGAACTGGTGGAATCCGAGGATCCAGACGGAGGCGATGCACCATTACATCTGGGGGAATACCCGGAAGCTCGTCATCAGACCATGCGAACACGTCCAAATTGGCCAGCAGAAAGGCTGTGTAGTGTTGCTGCTCGGCCTCTGCCAACAAGGCGCCAATGTACAAGACGTGCTCGGGGTCATCGTCTATCTGGACGGGAATTAAGTCTTCAGCAGGCGTTCCTCGGTTGGTGGAGGGCTGATCGGACGTTGGCGAGGCCAGATATGCGAGTGGTTGCTTGTCTCTTAAAGAAAGGACATAGCAACAGCGAGATTCGCGCTGACACCCGAGCACTTCGCCGACACCGCTCGGGGTCGGGAACTTCATTTTATAATGGAGTGACGAAGGTACCGCTTTGATGCACCCGATCAGACCTCTGCCGAGGATGGCGTTGTATCCAGGCATATTGTTGATGACCAAGAAGTCAACAACCTTGGTCACGATCCTTGGAGCCGTCCCTAAAGTGATCGGGAGGCGAACTCTTCCCATGGGCTGCACCGAAACTCCCGAAAAGCCGAACAGAGGCGAGTTTACGGGGGCGAGTTGATCGGTTTTCAGGCCCATGAGGACAAAACAATCGTAAGCCAAGACATCGGGGGCACTTCCATTATCCACCAAAATCCAGCGCACATTACAATGATTGATGGTGGCCGAAATGACCAACGCATCAGCATGTGGGGTCGTAACCCCTAAAAGGTCTTCGTCCGAGAAGGTTATGACCTCCTCGGGTGGTGCGCATGCAGGACTGGTGGGATATGGAGTCGGCCGAGGTGCCGAAGGCCTATCTACAACGTGCACTCGCCTTGCGTAATCGCATCGGCTTCGAGTGCTTTCTCCGCCTATGCTGAAGCCTCCTGCGATCACATTCATCTCCTGCCCATTGGGCTCATTGTTGATCGGCTGCTCGGGAGTCCGCTCTCGGCGTCTGGGGCGTTCTTCATTCCGGTGCACGAACCGTCCCAGGTAGCCGCGCTTGATAAGGTCTTCAATTTCGTCCTTAAGCTGGTGGCACTCGGAGGTGTCGTGGCCGTGGTCGCGATGAAAGCGACAATACTTGTTTTGGTCGCGCCTCCGGGGGTCGGAGCGCATCCTCTGCGGCCACCGAACATATGCTTTGTTCCTGATCTCCGCCAAGATCTGCTCGGGTGCCACAGTAAGGGGGGTGTAGTTGGTGAAGGGGCGCAGACGGCGCGGAGAATCACCGTTGCATCGTCCTTTCTTCCGATCACGGTCAGAGCCATTATCGGAAGGCCTCTTCTTGTCAGATTGCTCCCCCTGCTCCGCCCTACTTGCTGCCAGACTCTCCTTGCAGGCCGCATGGCGTTGCGCGATGGAGAGTAGCTCGGAGAGGGTGGCGGGCTACTGGACGCCGAGGGTCCTCTGCAAAAAATCGTCGCGAGTGCCCTGAATGAGGGCACTGGTTGCCAGAGGGACGTCAAGGCACGAGATACGAAGCGCTTCTATTCGGAACCTTTGGACAAAGTCCCAGAGCGCCTCGCCCTTCTTCTGGCGTACGGCCAAGAGGGAAGCCGCCGTTCGCGGCTGTGACCTTCCACCAAGGAAGTTGTCCCGAAAGGACTTCTTCAGTTGGCGGAAGGAGGAGATGGAGCCCGCCGGAAGGGTCTTGAACCAGGCTCTGGCAGTCTCCTTGAGGGTTGCAGGGAAGGCCCTGCACTTGGCTGCATCTGATGCTCCGTGAAACACCATGTGCGACTCAAAGCCGTGGATGTGGTCGGCCGGATCGGTGGTGCCGTCGTAGGGAGCGATGGTGGGCAGATGGAGCTTGGGAGAGACCCGAGCTTCCAGGATCTCCCTGCTAAAAGGGGAGCGGAAGTCCAGGTCATCATCTTCCGGAGCTTTTCCTTCCGCGCGCTGAACCATCGCGTCCACACGGCGCTCGAGGTCAACCACTCGTCGCAGGCGTCTGGCGAGCTCCTGTTCAAAATTGGCGGGGCCCCCTCGACCGGACTCGTGGGAGTTGGCTCCCACAACCGATCGCGGCGCGAACGGAGGAGACAACAGAGCGGCGGGGCGAGTGCCCGCGGTGCTCCGGTGCCCGCTCCTCGGACGGGGATCGGTGTGACCGGCGCGGTGAGTCCGCCTGCTGTTCCTGAGGCGCCGGGAGGACGCGAGAACGCCGATGCGACGACTCCGCCTGCCGCTCTCGTGGCAGGGGAACCGCCGGGGCTGGTGGTCCAACCAGCTGAGCCTGCAGGGCAAGGTAGACACCCGTTAACTGCTGCATCTGCCCCCGGAGTTCGGCTACTTCCAAGGCAGTTGCCGGCGCGGCGGCCACTGGCGCAGGGACGTCGTTGTTAGTGCCAGCAGAGGCGATGTCGACGTCGATGGGAGGGGATCGCCGGCGAGACTCCGCTCGTGACTGACGGGATCTCGTCGCCCTACTCCCAACGTTACGTTCTGGTAAGAGGTTCATCCACGAGCCATGGCTACGTTGTTCCCATAGACGGCGCCAAAAGTGTGGAGACCTTTTCCTTGTTTGGGCCGGAGCGGATCAGGCCTAACACTTGTGTAAAGGAGATGACGGTCGCCGGTAGCAGACGAAGGATCCTGCAATCACCAGAAAATATCAGGGAGCCCAGTGAAGACCGGGGAAAACCCTCCGATGCCTAAGTTAGTATGAGGCTTGCAAGGCAGGGGGTTTTTGAGTGTAAGGGTGTGTTTGCGTGAGAGAGAGAACGTACCAGTGCATGGTCCTGTACCTATACTTTTATAGGCGTAGGTGCTAAGGCAGGCGTGCGTAACGTTGATAGATCGTGCCTGGAAAGGCGCCTTGACGGGCGCACATAACGGGAGGAGTTATGCGCTCAGATGTCTGTTGGGATGCCAGGTAGTTAACGCGCCTCTTGATGATGGGGCGCGTGGCCTAAGGCGGTTATAACCGTCATGAGGACACGAAGAGGTGTTCGGCAACCTCTGGACAAGATTACCGAGCAGGTGACCTACATAGGGATCAAACGTGCTGTTCGGTAGCATTTGTAGTTGTTCAGTGCAAAAGATCTGGTGACCTGCTCGGAAGTATGCTGCTGAGGAGCTTGGCGAAGCCCGATCATGAGGGTTATGCCTTGGAGGCCTCTGAACTGCCCTATGAGGGCGTGGCACCTTGAAATGGGGCCACGTCCGTTGACAGGACATGAGAGGGCTGTAACGGGCCATCATGGGCCTAGGGGGCTAGATTTGGCCACCACAGAAATGTTTTCCATAAAGTTTAACATCCAAAATTTTTAACATCCAAAACGTATCTGTAACATTAGTATCCATCCATCTAGTAACACTGCTGAATCCCACTACTGAAGTCGAATGGTGTAGTTCAATGCTGAAGTCGAATGCTAAATTCGACTGCTAACTTTGACTTAAGTATTCGACTGCTGCAGTCGAATACTGAAGTCGACTGCTGAAGTCAACTTCCTTGAAGTCTTCGACTCATTCACTTCTGTAGGCCAAAATGAAATGAATCCTTTCTCCCCCTTTGACATCATAAAAAAAAAAAGACATCATGCAGAAGGAGGTGGAGGGAGGAGGAGGAGGAATTGGGAGTAAGATGGTCTCCATGGTCTTCATTCTTGCTTCCATAGCATTCAAACTTGTTCTCATTTGAGTTTGCATGGTAGAGAGTCTGGTGTGCAGAAGGTCTTCCATTCGTTGATGATTTTCACACATGTTCTCTTGAAATACACCGAGACTGTGAGTAGTATGTTGAGATGCAGTAGAGGTGCTAGGAACTATGCCATGTTCCGCAAAGTGACTAACAACACCTGAGACAAGCCATTTCCTGATCAAAGTTGGCAATGAGAGTCTTCATTCTGTCCATCTCTTCAACCAAATGAGCAAAGGACAATCGAGTTTTGGAAATTTGAGATACAACTTCTTGACTGTTGAAGAGTCCTTGTTGAGTATTGAGCAAAATTCCTTCCAGAACTGCTTGAGTCTTGATCTCAAGATCTTTTAGTTGGGTACAGCGTCACCTAAAGTACCAATTAGCCTATTGAATCTCCTAGTGGCATGGTCAACTACTTCATGTTGTCTCACAAACTGACCATTCACCGAATTCTCTAATCTCTGAATTCGAAGTTCAAATCTATTAGACATTTCTGTCATGGTAGAATTGAGAGTGTCAAATTGATTTTGCAGAAATGTAT
Organism: Colocasia esculenta; assembly: GCA_014218235.1. Lineage (NCBI taxonomy): Eukaryota > Viridiplantae > Streptophyta > Magnoliopsida > Alismatales > Araceae > Colocasia > Colocasia esculenta. Next base: position 156,122,434 of record CM024754.1, read on the forward strand.
ATAGCTCAGGTGGAACAGTAGGTCCACCAGATGAAGTGGATGCAAAGCTATGGGGTTGTGTAAGTAGGGTTGGAGGAATAGGTATATGTGATGGAGGTGGAGATCCATGAGGTGTATGCACTGCTTGTGGTTCAAAGGGAATCTCAATCTCAATTTGTGGCTGGTCCACAGGATCAACTTGAGGTGCATCACCTTCTGGAGCAATATCTTCTTGAATATGTTCAACTGGAGGTTCTGGCTCTACAACTGGACCTCTTAGGACTTGAGCTCCCTCAACTCTGAATCTCATAAATTTTTGCACATGATGCAAGCAATAAATATTGCTTTGAGGGATTTTCTGAACCTTTTCATTCTCAAAGGATACTCCAAATGCTTGAACACTGCTGTGAGATGAGCAGCATAAGGCAGAGATCTGTGTAAATCTTTTCTGTTGGTTTCAGATAAGATCTGAGTCATGATCAAGTTCAAATTGATTTTCACATTCTTCTTCATGCTATACAACACAAATCTTTGAATGTTTGTCAACCTGTTTCTGCCACCACCATGTGGTGTGATGATGGTAGTGAGAATATGATGAATCACACGAAGAATTGGAGGAAAAGTATTTGTGTTGAATGTTATCAAATTCAAATAGAATTCCTGAACCAAATGAGGATAGAATGTTCTGAATTCTGATATAAACTACAACCACCCTTGAAATCGAAAGAAGGGTATGAGTTCTGGAAATGCATTTGCCAGAGATTCATCATTAATATTCACAGCCCTAGGCTTGAGAATAGAGCGTCCTTCAAATGCAGTTTGTGATGGGGTGACTACTTGTGCTTCAGGAGAGTCAGAAGACTCCGAAGATGATTCGTCAGAAGATTCACTCGAATCTGGTAGAAGCTTCCTTCTAGGGTAACGAGAGGGCATGGGAGACTTGCCTTTACTTAGAGATGATGCCCTTCGCTGCTTAGATGGAGTTTTAGAGGGAGTACTCTCACCCTTTCTCTTGGATGGATCATGGCGGAATTTGCTTCTCCTCTCAGGTTGAGGCTCTTCGATGACGTGCCCTTCGCAGCCGCCCTGGTCTTTGCCCCTCTCCTGGGAGTCTGCTTTGGAGCCATGATGAAGGGAAGGATGAGAAGAGAAGAAGGATGGAAGGTTGGAGAAGAAGAAATGGAAAGCAGAGGATCGGTTCCCTGGAGATTGGAAGGAGGGAAGAGTTCAAATGGGGTGGAAAGACTAAGTGGTAGGGTCGACATGGGACTTAGGGTATAGAAAAAGAGTTTTAACCTCTCAGGATGGGGGATAAGATGTACCCTAGGTCCAGTCACCCTAAACATGAGCCGCCGGTCAAGCCTAGGTGTGTCGACACACAAGGAGAGTGTGTCGACCTGACAAGATTTTGGTGTCGACACACAAGGAGAGTGTGTCGACCTCACTTGATAAAAATTGTCAGATTTGAGATAGGAATGAGAAGGGATATCTTTAATATGATGGGCCATTTCTGAAATCAATAATTCAAGGATTTTTAATATGTTAAAGAAATCATTTCCAACTTTTTCATCATAATCCCAACATTTATGCACTGGGTTGAAAGATATCTGGCATGAGATTGAACTTTAATAAATTCTGAAGAATTGGAATGATTGCTTAAGTGATATAATGTATTCTATGCAGTCAATTTCAAACTTTTACACTTTACTTAACCTTTAATAATGTGATTTCTTTAGGATTAAGGCAATTTATATTAAAATTGAACACTCTTGGAAGACTTGATTCAGGTTTAAGCTGTTCATTTTCTTTCATTGAATTTTTCTTCAACTTTTAAGCAATGAGCAGTCAAATATAGTAAATCCTTTTCACTCAAGTATACATGCTTTTTACACACCAGAATCTCTGGTTAATAAGGATTTACTAATTATCCTACTTTAAGGGGTGAATGAGAACCTTTTTACATGAAGATATACGTTTATCAGACGCCAATGTCTCTAGTTACTCAGTTAACATTGTTCTTTTCATTTTGATTTAACCCCTTAGAACAGAGATAACACAGCACCTCATGACATACATAGCTCTTCACTTTTGTGAAAGTGTGCAGTTTCTCAGTGTTATGTCATTGCTCTGTCAGAAAAACTTCTTGTGAATGAACATTGAGACTTTTGACGCAACTTGACCTTTATCAGTCTTGAAAGAAGTGTGCAAGATCAATTACTCAATTGAGCAAAAATCCATAAAGGAATCAAATTACTTGAGGAGCTCAGTGTATAAGAGAGTGTTGAATGTTAGAACATATTATAGCAACTAAGAAATCAATTCTTATTTTCTTCAGAAAAATTAATGAATATTTCATGTATTAGATATTCATCAACACACTGAATCAATTTTGGTTTTGAGGAAAGAAAATGGCAATGATATCTTTAGCTCCCCCTGAGTCATTGATCTAAATTATTTTTCATCAAAAGTAAAGAAATCCTTCTTCAATGAAAGAATAGTTAAGATAATTAATTGAGTTGGATGAAATTCAAAAAGAGATTGAGAACTTCAAGAATGAGCAAGTATATGGTAGAATTCAGTGAAAGATTTCTTCACAACTCAGAAATTTCAGTCAAGCTTCCAACACCTCATCATCTTTTGACCAACCTTAGCAACTTGTTCTCAAAAGCTTTATGGGCAGTTCTAAATCTCTTGACATCACAATTCTGAACTTTCTTCTGTTTCAAAATTAGTAATGCTCCCCCTCAACCAGTGCATTAGATAAGCATTCAACATTCAATTAAAAAAAAAACTGAATGATTCTTACACATCTTAGATTATGGGTACTTGGCGGAGGATTGTCCTCAACACATAATGATAGTTTTCAAACAAGCATAACTTGTCCTTCCACTAATCACTATTTGATATACCTCATAATCTTAGAATAAAGAATCAAAAAGTTTTTCAGTTTTTTTATTCCATGTTGCATATTCCAAGTTCTCTTCTTAAAGATGTGAATCTATCTTCAGCCAATGGTTTTGTGAAAATGTCTGCAATTTATTTTTCAGTGGGGATGAATTCTAATTCAATGTTTTTGTTTGCAACTTCATCCCTTAGAAAATGGTGTCTAATCTCAATGTGTTTTATTCTAGAGTGTTGTATTGGGTTTTTGGAAAGATTGATTGCACTAGTATTGTCACACATGATAGATGAACATCCAATATCAATGTTGTAGTCAAGTAATTGACTTTTAATCCACAACACTTGAGCTACACAACTTCCTGTAGTAACATATTTTGTCACGCCCCAACGCGGAATATCGGAGCGCGAAGGCAGTTGCAAGAAAAGGTATAGAGCATATACTAGACATCAAACCATTGCACACTGAATAATACTAAAGCAAATCTTTCTCATTAATATTTTCCAAATGTCTAGTTACAACCACTAATATCAGAGCCATTCTAAAGGGCCCAATTACATTGCAACAGAAGGAAATAACTAACTACAACTCTAAATAACATAATGACCCAAGGGTACTCCTAGCTTCACTCTTGGTCATTCCCTTCCTCGTCAGTGTACGTGTCATCCTCGGTCTCTCCTGAGAACACAACATCAAATAACGTAGGGTGAGCGATAACGCCCAGTAGGACTTAAATCTCAGGCTCAAGCAGGCTTTAAATAATTAACGCATTTAATGGCAGAGTGTCTAGAGATAGCAGGTACAAGAGAGTCAAAATATAGTAAGAGATAGCACAACAGGTAACAAGATAGCACCATAGCACGAGATCGAGTATAGTTTCCAAAATAGCACAAGTATCGAATATAGCACGAATAGTATGGCCATAGCACAACTAGCACAAGTATAGTAATAGCACGACGTATAGCACTTGTTTGTCATTCTAGACATCGAGAGAGTATAGCACGTTAGTGTTTTGATTGTCATATAGATTCGAGATAGATAGCACTTGAGTGTAATGCCAACACTCTGATCATTTAACTCCCATGGGCACTAGCACTTTCGGGCGCACATCCCAGGACCAGATCGGGCCCTTTATTTATTGCCAGTATTGATTATATTGTTTATCTTTAGACAATCAGTCAATGGCCAGTATAGAGTACCAAGAAATAGATAAGAGCACTAGATGAATAGACGAGCTAGTAGAGTGAACATGAATAGGTGAGCGAGTAGTGTATAGATGAGAGCTAGTGGACATTGTACGTAATACGTCGAGTAATCAGGCGATAGTAACAGTTGCACAACACGCGCACTTGGTGTTGGTAGTCAGGTGGAACTCACGACCCTACCACTGGCCTTGTTATGCACAGGTTCAGAGGTCCGGCGTGATTTAAGACGAGAGTGAATCTCTAATAGCCGTTTGGATCATATAGATCCCTAAAGGGTATCATAGGTATTAGGGTACAACCGGCTCGTCGACCATGTGGGAATCCATGATCAGAGGAGACTTACGGAGGCCTTGTGCAAGAGTTCACTAGTCCGGCGAAAGGAATATCCGACGGAGAGTTCACCACAAGCCAAGTAAAGTGTGTATATAAAACATGTGCTCGACGTTCTAGAGGAATTCTAGAACAGTGGAGCGTCGATATCGGTATATAAACAACGCAAGAAAACGAATACAAGTCCTTAAAAATAGGGCAATTAATATACTTTATTGCAATAAATTACCAGATACATTATGAGATATTTCTGCAAGATTTCAGCCATAAATGGATGGTTCAAGTGTGTGCAAGTGCAAGAGAAATCATAGATAGAAATAAGCCGTGAACATGTATTTTAAATCATTCAATATAGCATCCTTTTTAAGTAGGTTTTTTACTGGTGGTATAACGGTAAGAAGGCGTAAGGATTATTTAGAAAGCGACAAAAATATTTTTCATGGGTTTTTATCAAAAAAACTGAGAAGGCGACATAGGTCAAGGAGCATTGCGACAGGGGCCAGGCAGAACGCGACAGGGTCCTGTACGGGTTGCGACATGGCTGTCTGTTCAGGCGGCCAGAACGCGACGTAGGTACTGTCGCATTCAGAAAGTGACAAGGAAGGCGTCGCGATGGCTTGAGAAAGCGACAAGTGGATGGTCGCAATCAGACCCAGAAGGCGACATATCGGCCTGTCGCAATCTGGTTGTCTGCACCTGGCTCTGACAGGATTCAGACCAGGCTTTGGATTGCGAGCCAACTTGAAATCGAATGATACAGGGTGCTTTGAAAAATCATAACTAATAGTATAGTGAACAAAAAATTATGAAACTAGTTGCAAATTAAACTAGACATGTAAGGGTACTTCCAATAAATCGAAATTAGAGAGAGAGTATGGTTTGAACATGGTTTGAGAACGAACAAGGACGAGTAACATAGAACATGACATAGAGAGCAAGACTGATTTAATTCGAGCAACATGCTCAATGAAATTTAGGCTTTTTAGGGGCAAATGATCCCTAACAACCTGAAGTATCTACAGTAAAACTTTCGTAGCATGGGGTCAAGTATTCATAGAGATTTGAATTAAACATGACACCTCGGGGTTATCATGTTTGCAGTTCTTCAAAAATTAAGAACAAAAGATAGGATGGATGGAAAAATATGAAACTTGGGGGTTTCGTTCAAGAGGGTAGGAAGAACCTACAGAAAAAGTTTCATGGTTTATGCTTGTGAGAATGCCTACCTTGACTCGATTTCCTCTTCTAGGCTAGAACTTGAAGAACGGGGTTGAGAGCTTGAAAGATTCTTCTTCCCACGAAATCTCCTCCTCCTTGGCCTCTCCTCCTGGTCCAGGAATCCCTTGACACGAGCTTGGGTCGGCCAAGAGGGTTTAAGAGGTGTATTTATGTAAACACAAGTTCCTATTCCTACTACTACTCAAATTCCTCTTAATTCCGAGATTTCCTTACTCCCACCTTCCTTCCTTGCTTTCCAATCTCTATTTAGACTTGGAAGAGATCCAAATTCGTGCTAATCCATATGAGGTAGGTTTAGGAATCTAATTCCTACTCTAACTTCCTATTTAATGCATTAAATACCCCTTTTCTATTTAGGTAATATTTAGTTACGAATTTAGGGTATTTTCCTATTATTCTCCCTTTGTAAATTCATATTTTGACCCAATAAATCTAGAAGATCCATTAAGCAAAGCCCATTACTCTTTTCCATTTAATGAGTTTTATTTAATGCTCTATTTAAATATCTCTTTAACTAGGTTTCAATTCTTTATTTAAAATTTTATTTTATCACAAAAATTCAGGTTGCTACATATTTTGCTTCTGCAGTAGATAGTGCAAGTGAGTGTTGCTTTTTGGATGCCCATGTTATCATGCAATTTCCTAAGAATTGACAATATCCACTAGTAATTTTCCTGTCAAGCTTACATCTAGCATAATCAGCATCATAATATGAAATCAAATTGGCATGACATCCAACTGGATACCATAACCCCAAATCACAAGTTCCACAGAGATATCTAAAAATTCTCTTAACTGCAAGCAAGTGACTCTCCCTTGGACTAGACTGAAATCTAGCACAAAGATATACACTAAATTGAATATCTGGCCTACTTGCAGTAAGATACAAAAGAGATCCAATCATACCTCTGTATTGCTTTACATCAACCAATTTACCTTTTTCATCTTTGTCCAACTTGATGCTTGTACTCATGGGAGTAGTTGCTGCTTTGGCTTGTTCAAAGTGAAATCTTTTGAGTAGTTCCTTTACATATTTGGCTTGATTTATAAAGAACATGTCCTCAAGTTGTTTGACCTGCAAACTAAGAAAGAATTGTAATTCTCCCATAAGACTCATTTCAAATTCACTGTGCATGTGATTTGAAAATTCTTCACACAGTGAAGGATTGGTAGAACCAAAGATAATATCATCCACATAAACTTGAACTACAATGATTGATTGTGGACTGATTTTGTGAAAAGAGTTTGATTCACCTTACCTCTGGAGTAGTTCTTACTAACCAGAAAGTTGCTCAATCTATCATACCATGCTCTTGGAGCCTGTTTCAAACCATAAAGAGCTTTATGCAATTTGTAAACATGGTTAGGTTTATCAAGATCCTCAAAATCCAGGAGGTTGAGCAACAAATACTTCTTCTTTTATGTATCCATTCAAAAAGGCAGTTTTCACATCCATTTGAAATAGTTTGAAATTTTTATAACATGCATATGCCAAAAGAATTCTCACTGCTTCTAATCTAGCTAATGGTGCAAAGGATTCCTCAAAATCAACTCCAAATTCTTGATTATATCCTTTAGCAACTAGTCTTGCCTTATTTCTGACAATTTTTCCTTCTTCATTCAATTTATTCCTAAACACCCATTTGGTTCCAATTATTGAATTTTCAAGATTTTTGGAAAGTAGACTCCAAACATTATTTCTTTTGAATTGATTTAATTCATCTTGCATAGCCTCTATCCAAGAGTTATCTTTCAAGACTTCTTCAATGTTCTTAGGTTCTACTTGAGATATGAAGGCCATATGATCTTGTTCAATGACATTTCTAAAATGTGATCTTGTATGGACTCTGTCATGAACATTCCCAACAACATTCTCAAGTGGATGGTCTTTAAAGTAATTGAAGTTACCTCTTGTTGCTGCACTTACCTGCTTTGGTGTCGACTCAATGTCATGTGGTGTCGACTCAGCTTCAGGTTCAGCAGTTTCTTCATTCTCCACAATTTGATCTTTTTCTTTCATGAGAATGTCAACGTCTTCCTCTTGATTCCTGTACAAATCAAGGTCAGTTGGATTTTCAATATTCTCATCAAATATGACATGAGGAGTTTCCTCCACACTGTTTGATTCATTGTTAAACACTCTATATGACCTTGAATTTTCAGAATATCCTAGAAAGATGCCTACATCATTTTTCTTTTCAAATTTATCAAGATCATGTTTGTCATTATTGTGAATGAAAACTTTACATCCAAAGACTCTAAAGTATGCAATGTGAGGTTTCTTACCTTTCAAAAGTTCATAGGAAGTTTTCTTAAGGACTGGTCTTACCATCACCCTGTTGAGTACATAACATGAAGTGTTAATTGCTTCTGCCCAGAATTTTCTTGGAAGTTGGCTTTCAATCAACAAGGTTCTTGTCATCTCCACCAAAGTCCTATTCTTCCTTTCAACAATTCCATTTTGTTCAGGAGTCCTTGGAGAAGCAAACTTGTGTTCAATTCCTTTATTCCTACAAAAATCAAAGAACAAATTGTTGTCAAATTCTCCTCCATGATCAGTAAGAATGGAGTGAATTTTATTTGTTTTTGCATTTTCAATTTTATCAACAAATTCTCTGAAATTTTCTAAAGTGTCACTCTTGTGAGATAGAAAATACACTCATGTGAATCTAGAAAAGTCATCACAATCACAAATCCAAATCTATGTCCACTAAGACTGAGTGTCCTAGTTGGACCAAATAAGTCCATATGCAACAATTCAAAGGGTTTGGAAGTGATTAAGGGTGCAACAGATTTGAATGATTTTTTGGTTTGTTTGCCTTGAGCACATGAAGCACATACAATTGTATTTTTCTTTTCTTCATTTTTGGTAAACCATTTACAAGATCAAGTCTCAACAATTTATTCAGAACATTTTCACTAGCATGACCTAACCTTTTATGCCATAATTGAAATAGATCATGCTGATTGGCAACAAGATAAAGATTTTTATGTTGGTGATCATTCAAATCAACCAGGTAAACATTATTTATTCTTTGACTAAAAAACTTTGTTTCACTAGAGTCTTTTTCAACAATTTTACATGATTCAGAATTAAAAATAACCTTAAAACCCTTGTCACAAAGTTGACTTATGCTCAATAGATTACAATCAAGACCTTTAACAAGTAAAACATTCTCAATTGAGCTTGAGGGATTCTTATCAATTTTCTTGTTCTAATAATTTGTCCTTTATTCTTACCTCCAAAAGTCACTTGACCACCATCTTTCTCAATCAATGTAGAAAATTTTCTTTTATCTTTAGTCATATTCCTTGAACAGCCACTATCTAAGTACCATTTATCTTTCTTGTGGGCTGTAAGACATTCCTGCAAAACCAATGTAGAAAGAGAATTTTGATACCCAAATTGCTTTGGGTCCCATCAGTTGTTTCAGTTGAGCAACAAAATGTTTTGGAATCCACATTTGCTTTATTTTCCTTCAATTCATTATTAATCTGCATTTTTCATCAGTGTGGCCAAATTTCTTGCATATGGTGCACATCATGATCCTTTGTGGTGTGAAGCTCTTATTCTTTTTGGTGTAAGATTTGAAATCAACTAAAGAATTTTTATTGATCTTTGGATTTGAAGTTGGTCTCATACTGGATTTAGAATTTTGTTGACTGGCTTGTACTCTTCCATTTTTCACTTGAGTTTTGGAATTATTGAATTGATTTTTGTTTTTAGGTTTTAAGTTTGGTTGTGATTTTTCTTAGATGTTGTTTTCAGATTTGTTGTAAGATGAAGTACCTTGAACAAAAGAAGTTATCATGGTTTGCCCAATTTTCTTTTTGTTTTCTGGTTGAAAACCCAAACCATGTTTGGTAGGGTTCATTTGAATTCCTAAAATGGCATCTAAGTTTTGTTTTCCTTTGACAAATTTTGATAACATTTCTTTCTTATCATCCAATTCTTTCTGAACAATTTTCAATTCTCCTTGAATCACTTCTTTTTCATTTATGAGTTTTTGATTTTCATTTAGTTTGATCTGTTTTTCTTTTTCAATTGACTGACATCTCTCCTTGATCACATCAAGTTGTTCATTCACACATTCTTTTTCCTTTTTCAGGTTATTGATTTCATCAGTCGCAATTTCATTTGTTCAGATTCTTGTGGACTTTGCACCATACTGTTAACTTTTCTTCTCAATGTTTTATTTTCAGACTTTAGTTCACACAGTTTTTCAAATAAGACAGCATAGGCTTCCTCCCAGTCATCAGTTGTAAAGTCTTCAAACGAAGGACTTACCTCAGTATTTTCTTCATGTCTAGCCATAAGACATGTTACTTCTTCTTCATCTGAACCACTTTCCTCTTGATCTTCTTCATCCTCATCACTCCAAGTAGCAAGCATTACTCTTGTCTTCTTAAACATCTAATTTTTCAACTTCCTCTTTAGATCAGGACACTCTCCTCTCATGTGTCCTGGTTTTCTGCATTCATAACAAATAATGTCAGTCTTTTTTTGTGGTTTCCAATTTTTTATTGAAATCATTTTTCTTTGAGATATCCTTTTTAATGAAGGGTTTGAACTTACCTTTTCCTTTCTTTCTCAAGAACTTTTTGAATTGCCTTGTCAATAAGGCTAACTCCTCATCATTCTCTTCACCAGAAGACTCATCACTTTCATCAGATTGGTCAGTAACAGTTTTTGAACTAGATGAAGCTTTTAAAGCAATAGGTTTCTTTGATGTATTCAATGATGCATTTCTTTTCAAATTAATTTCATATGTCATGAGTGAACCTATTAACTCATCCAATTGCATGGTTGACAAGTCTCTGGAATCCTCAATTACGGTAGCCTTTGTGTGCCAAGCTGATGGAAGTGATCTAAGGACTTTCTTGACAAGGTCACTATTTGTATAGTCCTTTCCTAGACCCCTAAGACCATTTACCAAGAGCGTGAATCTAGAAAACATCTCAGAAATAGTTTCATCACTCTTCATTCTGAACATTTCATATTCTGAGACTAGAATACTTGCCTTGGTCTCTCTTACCTCAGAGGTTCCTTCATAGATGAGCTGAAGCTTATCCCACATCTTCTTAGCAGACTTACATGAAGAAACTCTGGAGTATTTCTTGGGATGGATGGCACACTGCATCATATTCATGGCACTCCAACTCAGTGTTGATTTCTTGATCTGGTCCTTGGTCCATAGGCTTTCGTCTTTAGGGAGTTCATCTGGTCCTTTGTCAACAATCTTCCAAAGTTCATAGTCATGTGCTCTCAGAAACACTTGCATCCTGTTTTTCTAATAGGCATAGTCAGATCCATCGAAAAAAGGAGGCCTAGTTACTGAGTGACCCTCAGCAATAAATCCCTTGACATTCTCCATAGAAATAAACTCTTGATCATTAGATCAAACACTTAAAGTGAAAAGAGAACCCGCTCTGATAGCAAATGAAATGTTGCGAAAAAACTGCTATAGGAAATCTAGAAGAGGGGGGAGTTGAATAGATTTCACAGAATTTTAAAAGTCACTTGATTAGATTCTTTGAGAGATGGAGATTAAACTAGAATCTATAGCTTATTCACAAATCTGAACAATCTGGATAGATTAGATGATGAATTAGCAGCGAGCCTATCAAGCATCTAACGCAAGAGACAAGTAAACCACAATGACAAGCAGATTTAGGGTGGTTCGGATTACACAATAGTGTATCCTACATTCACCACACACACACACAAATGTGGCTTATCTTGCTAGTTCAGAAAAGTCACAGGAGAACACACACACTCTGAGATACAGAAATCTCAGATCCAATCACACACACACGAAATTGGGCACAAGGATTGCACCAATTTCACAAAGCACACAATATAGAATGAGTTTAAGATGAGGAACCAGTCATAGCAATTAGATCCCAAATTGAGAAGGACTGGTTCGTAGATCCCTGTTTCTGCTTCAGAGAAGGAGACAAGTTCTTCTACTTCAGCTCCAGGAAGAAGACTCTGATGGCTCAAAATTCTTCTTCAATTGGATCATCCAAGGTGCTCAAGACTTTGATTGCTTCAAATCTGGGAGTGAATTGCCAGGATGGAGCCTTCTTCAGGATTCGGCTGGAATATTCTGGAGTATTGGAGGAGCAGAAGTGTGTCTCGATGGCTCTCTCTAAAGCCAAGTGGATAGGGGGTATTTATAGCCCCATGGGTCAAAAAAAAAATCTTGGGAATTGGGAACATAGAAGTTCCCGCCCAAAAAGCCTTTCCCAAAAACATCTACGTGCCTTGGTAATTTCAGATCTAGAGTGAAAGTCCTAACTGTGTCGACACTACACAGCTATGTGTCGACACACAAGTTCCTGGCTGGGAAACAAGCTCCTGGGACAGTGTACTAGTGTCGACACACAACTGGACTGTGTCGACACAACTGGGTATTTGCTGAAATCCTGGTTCTGGGACAGTACAATAGTGTCGACACACAGCTGGACTGTGTTGACATAATTGGTCATTTCTTCAGTATATGTTGCTGGGACAGGGAGCTAGTGTTGACACACAATGGAGCAGTGTCGACACCACTGAGCACATATGACTTTTTCTTTGATATGTACATGAAAGAAACATTGTGAGATATGAATTGGAGCATGATAATCATAATTTCAGTATGTCAATGAATCATATTTAGGTATCATCAAAATAAGAGATCCAACATCTTCAACCAATTTTAAAAAAAAATTGGGCTCCCAAATTAGGCTCTTTAGACACAGGAGGAACATCAGATGAACTCTCTCCCAGAACATGCTCATTCATCAAACCCTCTGTAGTCATCATGTCATGTAACATTGCTAAAGTTGCCTCGTCATTCCTCCCTTGACTTATCCCTTCATCATTAGATGTATCTCCCTTTGACGAATCAGAACTTTCGCCATGAAAGTCCCATTTTGTGTATCTCTGATCAATTCCATATTTAAAGACATGAAGTTTTACATCATTTCTCACATGTCTTACAGAATTTAGACATCGCAAACAAGGACAAAGAATCTTATTGCGCATCACTGATCTCACAAAAGCAAAATCTAAAAACTCATCTAGTCCTTTCTCAAATTCACGTGTTTCTCAAAAGAGACATCCAACTCTTATCTATCGGCATCCTATAAATATGCCCCTATAAAAGAAAAATAAAAAGAAAGCCATAATTAGACACAAAAAGAAAAGAAGAATGTCACGAGCTTGAGACATGCAGATAATTGTTGACAACCCTGCATTTTAGCAAGAATTTTTAAGCAGTAGACTCAATTTGATTCTTTTGTCACCTAATTTTCATATCAGACAGTGAAAAGAGAGTGTAGAAATAACGACAACAAAAAGTGTGATACTTTAACAATCTTGTGGGGGCATGTCAAAGTAAGCTAGACTTCCTTTATATGTGTTTTATTAATTAGTTAGTTGAAGTGTTGTGCTTTCTCCCATAAACCCCTATGAAGGGAGAAACGGTAATAGAACAGGAATAAACAAAATTTGGATAAAAGTTCTGTGGCGGAACACCTCGACCAAGCCCGTTAAATCGATAACGTACTTGATCCGAGTCTGCCTCCCGCGAACGGGTCGAAGCCTCGCAAGGGATACCAAATCACAGTCCGTGTAAACACAAAGGAACACACCACATTTTATATATATATCACAAATTACATAGCCATATTTCCACAAAACTGAAAAGAAGTACAAGAGCCTGGGGCATACCCCGAGGTACAACTGATGAAAATAAACAACTAACTACACTACACTGCTGGAGCTGCTACTACACAGCTGGAGGTACCGACCCTGCACCGCTACGACATGGCTCTGAACTGGACGACGGTCGAGAAACGTCCTCCTCGCTCTCACCTGTGGGGGTAGGGGTGAGCCTCGCTAGTCACTGGCTCAGTAGGGAACTCCCCCAACACCGAGCAAACCAAAACCACAGGTACAAAAGCAGTAAACAATACCAACAATTTATAGAACAGTTAAGCAGGATATGAAAGCTGTAAAAATACTCACCGTCTGCCGACTACGAAAAACAACTGTAATACTTAAACGGCAAACCAGTACAGGTGTACAAGCTAAAGTAGAGACAGCCAAACACGAGCCACGTGAACTGGTTCGCGACACCAGAAACTGACTCGGACAACCTAACACAGGTCTACCTCTCAGTCTCGCAGCCAAGAACAAAAGGTCCAGCTGCCGCTCCACGTGAAAAGGTCAAGCAACTGTGGAGACCAACTAAACACCACCACCTGCGGACCACACGGTCACAGACCCATGCCTGACACCTCTAGAGATCCTGGCCTGGAACTCTCTAGAGTGAGGCACTGGAAAAGGACTAACTGGGGTCCAGTACGTCTACTGGTGTCCGTACCCCCAACTACGAGCGCGCTACAAGTGACTAAAGACAAACACAAGTGTCACTGTCCCACTGTCGTCTTTCCCTCAGCCGGACGTGCAACTCAAACACAAGAGTGAGGGTGTCCAGGTCAGACGACACAGACCTTGACGGTACAACACAAGTACCGGGACAAAGCCCCGAGCTAACAGCCTGGATCACAAAGAACCTGGGGCACCCAACTAGAGAGGTAACCACCGTAGGCGTCGTACTACTCGCCACGTACACAAAACCACGTGCACGACTCACACAAACCATGTGAAACCTCACGTAAACCTCAAGTAACAACGGTCCACTACACGTGAACCCAACTGGACTCGCGTGAACAACACGCAGCCTCGAAAGTGAGTAACTAACTGCATACCCCGTATGCTAAATACAGAAATCATGTGCACTCAGTGCACCACAGGTGCCAACACACCATTCATTATCGATAAATACCATAAACAGTCATTTCTGCTTATACACAAGTTAGCGGCCACATCGACTGCCGCTTACAGGAGATAGACGGCAATGGATCTGGTCGTCTATATCCCGGCTGATGAACCTGGCGACAAACGATGTTGACGCCAAGATCTTCAGTCTCTATTCCTACAGAAACCCTAAATCGATCCTACATGCATTCTGATCCCAAAACCATCGAGAAAACATAAGGAAATAGTTTCTCTAACATCCACACATTATAATTAAACTATAACAGCATGCTTTATTACTTAAATTCATCAAACCACCCATTGTTCCCACATGGTGCAACTTAACCCGATAATACATTAAACATGCTGATTCATGTGGTTAAGTCGTGTTTTAATGATCCTACGGAGCTAACAGGGTTCATTCCCTACCTCAGAACACGCTTAAACCTTCCAAATTCTCCCGGTTCACACCAAACCCTCCGCGAGCTCCCACAGCAATTGCACCACGCCACGGCGTTTCCTCGTCCGATTCGGCAACGCCACACGTCCCACGATCCTCCAACCACTCTCCTGTACCTGTTGGAAGCTTTAGGGATACGGGGGTGTGAAGCTGGGGCAAGGGGAAGAGAGAACAGGGTGGAAAACCTGCCCTCGGGTGACTCTATATCCTGCAGATTTCACAGGTTGGCGTCAACCCCTCTGCCGCTTAGGGTAACCGCCACCATAAACGTCCACATCTTATGCCGCCAAGTTCATGCAGTCAACGACAACTTACCTGGATGCCAATAAGTCAACGACCACCCCTGGCCGCCAACTCCATCTCAACTGCAGCAGGTCCTATTTCATTTCAGGACCAAACCTGCACCTCACCTGAACAAACCACACATCCAAACCACACATTCCACACAACCAACTCACACAGGCCTCACAACGGCCATCACAACCATTACACACATGATCCGTATGGATCTGAAAACACGCGACGTTACAAGTTCTTTTATGAAAAAACTAAAATCAGATAGAAATCAACAACAAACATTTGAGCTAAAAGTCTATTTGAAGCATGAATTGCAATCACAGATACTAGGGTATATAAAAATAAAAATAACACAAAAATGCAACACATAAGGACTAAATACATGATGGTTCTTCAAACTTCCAGAACTACTAAATTTATTTTGCTTGATAAAGAGAACTATACCTAAACAATCAACACCATCAAGATACCAACTAATTGTTGCCCAGCTAGCAAGCCCAGACGGGGGGGTGAATGGGATTCTTAAATTTTGAATAGCGTTAAAAACCTGTCAACAAAAACGTTCAACACAAAACACTATGTTCGATTGTTAGTGTTAGAAATAAACACAAAACCTAAATCCCCAATCATTCATGCTTTAAAACCATAAAACCAAGGTAGGAAGTCTCCCTACCAGCTGGAAGAAACTGAAGAACACCAAAACCTCCTTGCCGATGGCATGCCCACGCTCCAAGCATCGTCCTCGCGTGGTTCCTGCGCCGCACAAACCACTAAAAGCCGAAATCGCTGGAAATCCTCGCCAGAGAAGCTTCACAACATCTCCCATGTGCCGGACAGAGCCTCCTCTGCTCTGTCTGGCCGAAACGAAGCTTTTAACACTCTGATCGAAATCGCGTCCAGGGCAGACACCGCGTTTAAACCCCTTAAACACGTCCCCCATGTCCGACGCCAACCAGAAACCCGTGCCACGTGTCACAGAGGCGGTTCCTGGAATCGCGTCCAGCAAGGCCGACGCATTCATAATCACGTCCCCTTCCTCCACCGTGATTCCAAACAGTGAACCAGCAGTGCAAATGGGCTGGCATAATCGGCCCACACTGCTCACCCTGTGTACACAAACCACTAAAATAGCCCATTGACCTTCTCTTGGTTAAGAGCACTGCACATAGACCCGATAAACCCAGATCCGAACGACCGTACTGTTACAAGTGGGGAGATCGAGAAGCTGTAGTAGGCGACTCCTGACTGCTGATCAATGAAGATGTAGGGAGACATATGAGGCCGCCGTCAAGGGAGTAACTCTAGCCTTACTATCTCCTCCTAGGCCTAAGTTCGTTAGGTGTTATGGACTTGCCCTTGGTTCGGTTCAAGTGGGCCTCTGACATAGATAAAGACGGACCGAGCAAAATCTTTGCAAAGGAAGGAAGTAGAACAACATATCAGATTTTATTAGAAGAACATTACACTAGGATCTACAAATACATCATACTAAACTTCTAAATAATGCTCATCCTTCAACCTCTAGCTATCTCTAGGCTAGTTGCTAACTCTTGAAAAAGGTTCAAAGTAGGTGCGAGTCCTAAGACCCAGTAGACATATATCAGAACTAATCAATGCACAACATATAATAATTAGTCAAATCAAATGATAACTTACAAACTTAACATGAATTTATGCATATTTTAAACATATAACATAAATCACAGAATTGTAGGTAAAACAAGTATAGAAAATTTACATATTTATTTTTATCAAAATGCTTATTCCAAATATTTAGTAGATAATATTTAAGCTTCATATTTGGCTTAATAATCATAATAGATCAATATAATCTTAACATATTGAAGCACATTTCAAATCAAATCATATCGCATTCATATGCAAATTCAGATGTTCAGGCCAAATACCGTTATTAATCATATCAAAGTAATTTATTTTTCCATATGTCAGACTTGTATCCAAATCATAATGTAAGGGATCTATACACATACACCCAGACACGTAGATGAATATCACCTAGGTCTTGCTCGATTGTGCAAGATCGCGGAGGTAGATACTCTGGCTTCTAGATTTAATAGATGACCATCGTCCTCGTACATAGGTGATCTCCCATAGCAGACATTAACTACAAGATAAGTCCACACACCTCATAGATGGCACTATCCATATACTTCATTTTACTTTCATTTTAATCACATGGTGGATAAGTCATTTATATAATAATTAATTCCAAATAGTTCAGTTAACTTATAACTTTGAGTTCAAGTACATAATATTATCATAGTTATCATATAATTCATAATTTAAGCGTGACATAAAACATCTCTAAATTAATTATGTAATTTATATATAATTTTTTTAATATAATTTCACATATCAAAATAGAATTAAAACAATACAAATACCGAATAACATATACACTATCAGTTCGTCAGATGCTTACCTTTAGGTTGAATTACCCAAGCCAGCTCTATGAAGACTCTAAAAAAACCCCAATCACCTTTCTCCTGATTCCTCTTCTTCCCTTTCTTTTGCTTTTGTGGATTTCTCCTCAACTTCTCCCCCTCCTATGGATGTGGATGTCAGAGAGCATTTAACCGAGAACGCCCTTATAGAAAAGTCCTAACTTTGCCAAAACCATTCCTAACAACCGCCATGCGTGCAAGTGGGTGTTGAGTCATCTACGTACCCATCTACTTTCCACCTATGAGGGACATAGTTGGAATCCTCCAACTTCTAATTCTCTGATAGCTTCCCTTATATATTGCATAACATAATTACAAAAGGTCATAAACATGTGTCACACTATAGATAACTAATTGATTATCGAGAATCTACTAATTAGCCAGCTCTACTATAATGTAGTACATAATCGATTATCCACACATATCAAGAAACAGCTAATAATCGATTATATATTGTATAGCCATAGCCATTATTAATTACCATATACTTAATCGGTAAACCAAATACTATCTGATACATAATCAATTATCGATGATTGATATTTAACCAGCGAAACCAAAAAAAACTCTAATGCATAGTACATAATCGGTGATTGAAATTAACAGGAAACAAGATAATGGATTAAGAGGTTCACTGTGTGGCACTTAGTTGTGGAAGCCAAAGCTGCACAGTGAATATAATTGATTAACTATGCTATTGTGTGACACTTATTCAAAATCGAAACTCGAACATAATTGATTATCCGACTTATATATCATATGAGACTTAATCGTGGAAATGTAAAAGTTGTTATAGTAAACATTATCAATAATCAAAATATATAATTAATTTAGTGTCACTATATGAGACACAGTTGCAGGAACAAAAAGTTCGCCATAATAAACATAATCGGTTAATTGCTACTAAGTGGAACTTAATTGCTAAGAAGAACTTAATCGATTAACAAAATTGGTCATAGAAAATAAGATCGATTATATCAGGATCTAATCAATTATCAGAAGATAGTCTTAACCAATTGTAATGCCTAGTTGATTACACTAGAAAAAATCAATTATCTAGAATATGATTCATGATCTCATAAATTTTGTTGCAATGAAGAAGACCCATCTTGACTCTTAACTTATTTGTTCTCCAAATATGAAACACACGTCAAAAAATTAATTACATGATGGATACATATATAAAGGCTAAATGATAACTAATTTCAATGAGGGGTACCCACTCTGATCCAATTACTTAACAGTCTGAACGAGTAGATTTGTTCTCGATATTCGAAAATACGTGTGATGAGAAAAGTATAGGATCGATGGATTCACTTCAAAGCAGAGGTGAGAGAATTATAGGATGATTTCACGATCGAAGATAAATTTTGTTGGACTGAGGAGGACCCATCTTAATTCTAACTTAATCGCATATGTTGTTGATATTTGAAACACACGTGAGAAGAACAAATAACGAAATGTCATGAGCAAAATACAAATTATATGACCTGTTGTAACAAGGGGAAACCAAAGGACACATTTTTATTAACATCTTCATACTTGTGTTTGTATTTTTGGGGTCAGCTGCGATTACTCATATGTATATTCGCCTTAATATCCTCGCACAGGCTACCGTTCATTCAACCGAAGAAAACACCGGGCCGTTATCACACCAAATAAGCAGAGCAGTTCGGTCGATCGGCACTTGAAACTGAAACAAATTTGTGCTTCATTCTGGTTATCACACCAAATAAGCAGAGCAGTTCGGTCGATCGGCACCACAAAACAATCCTTTACGTTCAAAATTTGGCCCCAAGGAAAACACATTAAAATAATATAACAACGTCCAACTATTTCCAACATCACTCTTTCACCATAGCGAGCGCCTCACAACTCCGGACCGCTCTTGCTCCGATACAATCAACCAACAATGGAATGGCAATGGATGTATCACGTGGGAGAGGGAAGGCAAATAAGATCTTGTTGATACGATCACAGTTTACACCAAACCTCGGAAATCAGCAGGCGGAGATATTTTTTATGCGGGTGTCAGCTTTTAGGAATGGTCCCCCTGTTCCTTCTCCTTTTGAGTGATGCTAGGTAGCCACGCAAACCACCGTGGCTGGCCGGACATATGACCCCAATATTAGGGTGGCTGGCCGGACAAATCATATGTCCGGCCAGCCGGGCATCAAGCATTTCCCTCTCCTTTTTCTCAGAACATCACAATCCTCCTCATGTATGTATTTCTTTTATTATTATTTCTGTTGTTCATTAATTATTTTCCCACCACCATTACCTTACCTGCAGCAGTGGACATGGTTGAGCACTCTGCTGGCGCGGCGATCTGGGCCGTGCCGGTGCGCTCTTCTCACGTACCCAAACGCCCGCAGCGGGGCAGAGAGGCAGGCGCCCCGCCAGCCTGGGTGTGTCACAGCCGCCCACCCACCCCGCCCCCGCGCGCGTAGTAGTCGAGGCTGTTCCTGGTCCCGGAGACACGAGCTCGTGCGGTCCTGTACTCGTCTCACCTCTCACTCTCCATCTTCGCTCTTGTAGAGAGCCTCGGAGAGTAGAGGGTTCTTCTCTGGCCTTCGGCAACCCCACGCCCCTTGCCCTGCCCATGGTGTCGGGCCCCATAAACGGACGACCAGGCCTGCCCCTCCATCCCGTGAGCCTTTCCATAAACAGAACAACATGTGTGCGTGAGAGAGAGAGAGAGAAATAGGGAGGGAGGGCAAGTGCCTATTTCTATTGCTGCACCTCGGACCCATGTGGGTCCATTGAAAGGTGTGAAGAGAGAGAGAGAGAGAGAGAGAGGGAGGGAGGGGTGCGTGTGTCCTCGGGTTTCCATTTCCCGGTCACTTTGGCGGCTCTCCGGCGGTAATCGGCCAGATCCGTCAGGGGTCCTTTCTTCCCTCATGCTTTCGTTCTTCGAGGCCCCTCTCCACATCACTCTCACTCCCCTCCACACCCCCCTGGAATCGCAAGTCAAACTCACTTTCTCTCTCTATCTCTCTCTCTCTCTCTCTGGCGTTGCGGTTCGTCGCTTCTACCTTCCATCTTTATCTCATCTCATGACGGTGGGCAGGCACAGGAGCCTTTTTGCCCTTTGTGATGGGAGGGACAATGCTACATACCCATGTCACACTATACCTTTTGCTATCCATCCGTTGCCTTCGCCTACTGTACAAATTGACGCGGCAGGGGGTTGGGGAGTGGGTATTTGCTTCGGAGCGATTTGGTGCTCCTTTGCCGCCTCCGTAGCCATTGGGCAGGGGCGGTATTATAAGAACCTTTTTCATACCTGATTCCGCTTTTCTTTCTTATATCTTCCATTTATCTCTTTTTCATTTTAAAGAGGCGGTGCAGGGGAGCAACAGGGTGTCCATTCCCAGGGCGGACGACGAGAAGCGGCTTCTTCCCTTCCCTTCTCTCTTTTCTCTCTCTCTCTCTCTTCCTTTGACCTCCTCTCTTGCACCCACCCTCGCTCGGGGTCATCCTCCGCGCCCCATTGGTCCATCCGCTATCTCCGGGAGATCCGGCGTCGTCCATCCGGACCATCCCTCCGCCAGACCTTACAGCTTCGCAGAACGCATCTGGAGGATCTTTTGCTATTGCGCTGTCGCAGCGGCAATGGCGGTATCTCCACGGCAGCGCGTCCCACTCGCCTCGGCGGCGCACCTGATGGTGGTGCTTGTCGTGTTCCTCGTCGTCTCGGAAGCTGCAGGTTCGCTCGTGAAACCTCTCGCCCGCTGCCCCACTGTCACCACCGCCACCTTCTTTCACTCTCACTCTCTCTCCAAGACCCGGAGAGATGAAACTCTTAGCTACGTAGATGCTCTTTAGGTCATTTGTTGCATCTAGTGCGTAGGATATCGTACATTCTCTCCTCCCATTGCTCCTCCGTCTAGATGCGACTGTTTCCTCCCGCCGTGAACATAGCTTTTTCACGCCGATCTCATCAGGTTCCACCCTTCCCTCTCCAGGGGAAAGGAGAACGGAACAGTTACAGACTACGCAGCCAACAAAGAATAACTGTGCGTACGAAGATCTGAGAAACTCCCATTCGTCGTCTCTATCTGCAGGATCGTCGGAGCGCATCGGGGTTCCTGGGGCCTTCCCCGCGGCGGGACCTGTCCGCGTTGGTCGGAGAACCCGCGCCTTCACCACTTCCCTCCGCCATCGGAAGCTTCTACAGCAAGAATATCCTGGTAGCAACCTCTTCCTTCTCCGTTCTCTTCCTCACCAATCTCGTCTGTTTTCGTTTATCTTCTGTAAAATTCTGCCACATATATTCTTTCTACTTTGATCTCTTCCTCTCTCCATACCTAAGCTAATCATTTCCGGCCTCCATATCGCACGTGTCTACGTGACCGCTGCAGACCTCATCACGTGCGTCGTGCGGCAGAGTTGTCATCCTTCAGAAAGCGCTAATCAGATAGCTTTGCTTACGAAATTGCTCATCTTGGGGGGGGGGGGGGGAGGGGGGGGGTGGGATAGGGGAAGAACAGGATTCTAAATTCTCCGATCGCCAAGAGCACTGTGCGTGCTGGTGCTCTGGAAGATTCCAGATGGTTTTCTGTTTCGTTTGCAGGAAAAAAAAAAAGGATTGCTGTTAATGATGGGGACGAGTATTGTGGTTTTTGCAGGGGAAGCGGAGAGTGTGGCTGGCGGTGACGGTGTTGATGGTTGGAAGGAGCTGCAAGAGGACATTAATAGGATGGGAGATGGGGACTGCGGCAAGGACGACATCGTGGTGTACCAGGCGGCGTCGTCGCCGCTGCCCAACGGCATACCCACCTACTCAGTACAGGTGATCAACACGTGCCTGGGGGTGGGGTGCGGCCACGGCATCTCTCGCATCCACCTAAACTGCGGCTGGTTCAGCTCCGCCCGCCTCATCAACCCCAAGGTCTTCCGCCGCCTCCGCTTCAACGACTGCCTGGTCAACGACGGCCGCGCCATCCCTGCCGGCGCTGCCGTGTCGTTTCAGTACGCCAACTCCTACCCCTACAAGCTGGCCGTGTCTTCCGTGTCCTGCCTGCCCCGCGGGTCCCGTTGAAACCATGGCGCCCGTCCCGTTCTCGCAAACCCACGTCTCCCCAGTCCCCAACCCCCCCCCCCGGCTCTCTCCCATCTGCGCCTCCATATTTGTACAATTTTGTTTTTTGATCATACTGATATAGTTAACATATGGATTTGGTGAGCACAGGCGACTAGGATCTTAAGACTTGATAGGGAAGGGCGGCGTGTGTAGTGTGTATGTTCAGGGGCATTTCAGGAGGGGCCGCGGGAGGCACCCTCCTTCTCCTTGGAAGGGGAGGCTGCGGGGCCGCCTCCAAAATCTTCGATCCCCCGTTTGCCTTTTTGTTCTTTCTGGGCTTTTTGTTGTCTTTGAACTCGACTTCCTTTTGGTGAAGACATTGATGGACGCCGCTTGCAAAAAGGCGATACTTATGAGATTTGGATGGG
Source organism: Colocasia esculenta (assembly GCA_014218235.1). NCBI lineage: Eukaryota > Viridiplantae > Streptophyta > Magnoliopsida > Alismatales > Araceae > Colocasia > Colocasia esculenta. Next base: position 156,145,574 of record CM024754.1, read on the forward strand.
GAGTTGTGCGCTTCTGGAGTTTGGGTTGGTGCTGGCGCAAAGGCTAAGGTGCCTCTGTTTTGCTGCTGCTTTTGTACATAAGAGAGAAGAATAGAGATGTGACATGGACCCTGCAGGACCAGCGGGCTAGCGCATGAAAAGGGAGGGGGGGGGCGGTGGTGAGATGAGACAAATGAGTGGGAATGTTCTCCCTTGGCCTCTGTCGACCTCTCCTTTAGTAACCCCTCTCTGTCTTCCTCGTTTCTCGTCCACTTTTTTCTGGCTGTCTTTTCTCTTTTGGTTGGGCACTGGGCAACCATTGTGTTTAATTCTGCCCTTGAAAACCTCTATCTGCTCTTGGAATGTTAAAATTGCCCAAGTACATATGATATTGTTATCATTTTGGTGCGCATCTACACGTGAAAAACTCCCCCCTCCTCTTAAATGTTAATTCGTAGTTCCCCTGCTGTGGTGGCCTTCCCAACTACCCCCGGTACGTCACATGCATGTGTAGGTACTGTAGTAGTACAATTATTTAGAAAAATATTTATTATATTTATGAAAGTACAATAATTGTATGTTGTCCCAAGCTCCTTATTGGGCGGATATAATGAACCACCAATGGAATTATCAATAGGAACTTATAAAATTGCAGTTGACATGTTTTTACAAGTATAATAAATATTTTTCAAATATATACAATGGGAGTAAATAATATTGAAGTCATCAAACAACAACCTGCATATACATTATTGTTCGGGTACCAGGTACACTATTGATGGTCCTCAGAAGCATCACTGCAGCCAGAGTTATGCTGTGTCGTTCTCGGTGGCGAGTTCTGCAGGGGCGAACCGGGCGAGGCAGTTGCTGTCGGCCGCGCCTCGCCTGCTATCGTGAGCATGGTGAGGACGTCTGCTGCGGTAAAAAGATAAAATACCCCTCCCCGTCGTCAGGACTTTGCTCGAACCTTTTTGACTCCCTTTACATGCAGATGCTCCATGCGCCGAGAGCGAGAGACAGAGAGAGGTAGGTCACTCCTTTTTCTTATTCCTGCGGCGACAGTAATAGGAGAGGAGATCATCATATATTAAGATTTTTTTTTAAGTAGTATTCTTTGAAAGAGTTTTTAAGTAAATAACATTCCAAAAATTTTATTTTGCAGTCAAATTAATACGGTTTTGACCATCATGTGTCATTTTAAATATATATATATATAATAAAAAATCGATCTGGACCGATTAGAGTAAATCGGTTATGACATGACCGATTTGTAAATCGGTCGTGTACGGGTACGGGTCGATTTGCTTTGTAGACGAAATCCCCCTCTTCTCTTCCTCTTCTCTATGCCACCTCTTTCTTCTTCTTCTATATATGATTTTATTAATATTTATACCTTTAAAATGATGATAAATTTTAAAATATAAATTTTATATATTTTAGCAAAATCTAAGACACAGCCACCCCTTTCTTAGCCATTAAGAAACATACCTATAGCAAGAAACATAAACACAGATAGTTAACTATTTGAATAAAATTATAATAATTCAGTTTAATTTTTTAGGACTTTAATTTTATATTTAAACAATGTTCAATTGAGGTAAAATTTCAAACACAAGTTAATTAGAATCTAATAAATTTACTATGATTTTAATTTATTTTTTCAGAATAAAATTTTATCGAGTGAAAACTATTAAAAAATTAATAAATCAAATTAGTATTAATAATTCTCGATCTTTTCATATATATAATCAACATATGTTTTTTTAGGATTATGGTTGTCTTAGATCTCAATTTATGTTCCATCACGTCTACATATATTGATCAACCTGACGGTCATCTACATCTAAGAATACATGTAGGTGAGATACTACTTCAAAACATAATATTAAAATAATAATATAATATTGAAAGGTTAAAAGTGAATGATTTTTAAGTAAGATATAATCATTTACATAACATATGATTACTTTTGATTTGGATACCCTCTTACATTATTATCAACCTCTCGAACTATCTGTGGTGGCTGTTTTCCGCCACCTAGGCCCATCGCGTCAAGGCCCATCAGCGCCTTCCCCTTCTGACGTGGCCTCCTCATACGATCCCACGCCCTTAGTACGGATCAGAAGAGAGAAGATCCTCGTGCCGGCTATCCGTGGCGGAACATTGCCGAGCTCGTCAGCAGGCGGCTTCCGAACAAAGGACCTCAACCCTGCTGCGCGGAACTGCCCTGGACATCACCTGCTCGGAAGGTCCATCCAAAGGGCACCGAGCAGGCCTGGCCCACAGAGCGGTTGTAACCGTCTCAGGCCACGTTCTCCACCATCAAGGGGCGTGAACTGCCTGGCAGCCTAACGGGCATCGGAGTCATAACTCCTCCCGTTATGCGCGTGCGTCAAGGCGCCTCTTCAGGCACGATCTGCCCAACGTTACGCACGTTGGCCTCTACACCAACGCCTATAAAGGCACAGGTACAGTACCATGCAACGGGACGTTCTCTTCCTCACGCGAACACAATTCTCACATTCCGAACCCCCTGCCTCTCAAGCTCCTGACTGACTTAGGCATCGGAGGGTTTCCCCGGTCTTCACCGGGCCTCCTGATCCTTCTCTGGTTTTGCAGGTCTCCGTCCTCTCCAGCGATCGTCTTCCCTCTCTCATTCTAGTGGAGGCCTGTTTGGCTCAGGCCAAACAGGATCACACCACCACATTTGGCGCCGTCTGTGGGAACGACGCTGCCATGGCTCGAGGACGATCTTCATACCAGAACATAGGAAGCAGGGCGACGAGGTCTCGCCAGTCACGAGGGGACTCCCGTCGCCGATCCCCTCCTGGTGACGACGCCGTCGCCACTGCCGGCGTAAATCACGACGTCCCGGCACCGCCGGCTGTAGCGCCTGCAACTGCCCTCGAAGTAGCGGAGCTTCGAGGACAAATGCAGCAGTTGACGGGCGTTTGCCTCGCCCTACAGGCCCAGTTGGCAGGGGCAGCGGCCCCAGCGGTTTCCCTGCCGCGCGAGCGGCAGGCGGAATCGTCACATCGACGCTCCCGCGTCCCCCTGGCGCCGCAGGAGCAGCAGGCGGATTCTCCGCGCCGGTCCCTCGGGCCCCATCGGAGGAGCGGGTACCAGAGCGCCGCGGGCGTTCGCCTCGCCGCTCTATGGCCTCCCCCGTCCGCCTCGGTCGGTCGTAGGAGGCAACTCCCACGCCTCGGGACAGGGGCCCCGCCAACTCCGAGCAGGAGCTCGCCAGGCGCCTCAAGCGCGTGGTTGATCTCGAACGCCGCATGGATGCGATGGTTCAGCGAGCGGAGGGCAAGGCTCCAGCGGAGGACGACCTAGACTTCCGCTCTCCTTTCAGCAGGGAGATCCTGGAGGCCCAGGTCTCCTCCAAGCTCCCTCTGCCCACCATCGCTCCTTACGACGGCACAACTGACCCGGCCGACCACATCATGGCTTCGAGTCACACATGGTGTTCCACGGAGCATCGGACGCGGCCAAGTGCAGGGCCTTCCCTGCAACGCTAAAAGAGACCGCCAGGGCTTGGTTCGAACCCTCCCTGCGGGCTCCATTACTTCTTTCCGCCAACTGAAGAAGTCCTTAGGGACAACTTTCTGGGCGGGAGATCGCAGCCGCGAACGGCGGCTTCTCTTCTGGCTGTGCGCCAGAAGAAAGGTGAGGCGCTCTGGGACTTCGTCAAGAGGTACCGAACAGAGGCGCTTCGCATCTCGCGCCTGGACGTCCCTCTGGCCACCAGTGCCCTCATCCAGGGCACTCGCGACGGTTTTTTGCAGAGGACTCTCGGCGTCCAGCAGCCTGCCACCCTCGCCGAACTACTCTCCATCGCACAGCGCCACGCGGCCTGCGAGGAGAGCCTGGCGGCGAGCAGGGCCGAGCAGGGGGAGCAGTCGGACAAGAAGCGGCCTTCCGACAACGGCTCCGACCGAGATCGGAAGAAAGGACGGCGCAATGGCGATTCTCCGCGCCGTCCACGCCCCTTCACACAACTACACCCCCCTCACGGTGGCTCCCGAACAAATCCTGGCAGATCAGGAATGAAGCTTTTGTTCGGTGGCCCCAAAGAATGCGCTCCGACCCCCGGAAGCGCGATCAAAATAAGTACTGTCGCTTTCATCGCGACCACGGCCACGACACCTCCGAGTGCCGCCAGCTTAAGGACGAAATCGAAGACCTTATCAAGCGTGGCTACCTTGGCGGTTCGTGCGCCGAAACGAAGAGCGCCCCCGACGCCGAGACCGCACTCCCGAGCAGCCGATCAACAACGAGCCCAATGGGCAAGAGATCAACGTGATCGCGGGAGGTTTCGGCGCGGGTGGAGAAAGCACTCGAAGCCGACGCGACTACGCAAGGCGAGTGCATGTCGTAGACAGGCCTGCGACTGTTCGGCCGGCCCCATATCTTACCAGTCCCGCACGCGCACAGCCCGAGGAGGCTATAACCTTCTCGGATGAAGATCTTGTAGGGGTTACGACCCCACACACTGATGCGCTGGTCGTTTCGGCCACCATCAACCACTGTAACGTGCGCCGAATTCTGGTAGATAATGGAAGCGCCCCCGATGTCTTGGCTTACGACTGTTTTGTCCTCATGGGTCTGCGAACCGATCAACTCGCCCCTGTAACTCGCCACTTTTCGGCTTTTCGGGAGTTTCGGTCCAGCCCATGGGGAGATTCGTCTTCCGATTACCTTGGGGACGGCTCCGAAAGCTGTGACCAAAATTGTGACTTTTTGGTCATCAACAACATGCCTGGATACAATGCTATCCTGGGCAGAGGCCTGATCGGACGCATCAAAGCAGTACCTTCGTCGCTCCATCAGAAGATGAAGTTTCCTACTCCGAGCGGAGTGGGCGAAGTGCTCGGGTGTCAGCGTGAGTCTCGCCGTTGCTATGTCCTCTCTCTAAGAGACAAGCAACCACTCGCTGATCCAGCTCTTCCGACCTCCGATCAGCCTTCACCAGCCGAGGGACGCCTGCCGAAGACTTAATCCCCATTCAAGTGGACGACGACCCCGAACACGTCTTGTACATTGGCGCCCTGTTAACAGAGGCCGAGCAGCAACGCTACACAGCTTTCCTGCTGGCCAATTTGGACGTGTTCGCTTGGTCTGATGACGAGCTTCCAGGCATTCCCCCAGAAGTCATGGTGCATCGCCTTCGGTTGGATCCACGAATCCCGCCAGTGCAGCAAAGAAGGCGACCCGTGAACCGAGAACGGCAGACCGTAATACGGGATCACGTGGTCAAGAGCCGAGCTGTTGGGCTCCTCCGAGAAGCCCAATATCCTAGATGGATCTCCAACGTGGTCCTCGTGCGCAAGGCCAATGGCAAATGGCGTGTGTGCGTGGATTACAAGGACCTTAATAAGGCGACGCCCAAGGATAACTTCCCATTGCCGCGCATTGATCAGCTGGTGGACGCTACTTCCGGGCACGAGCTCCTCAGCTTTTTGGATGCCTACTCTGGTTACCACCAGATCAGCATGCATCCCCCGGATCAAGACGCCACTACGTTCGTCACAGACCTAGGCTTATACTGCTTCACCAGGATGCCTTTTGGTCTGAAGAATGCAGGTGCGACTTACCAGCGGCTGGTCAACAAGATGTTCGAGCAGCAGATCGGGCGAAACATGGAGGTTTACGTCGACGACATGTTGGTCAAGACTCTTCCGAGTACCGATCACATTTCCGACCTCCAGGAGACTTTCGCAACTTTGCGAAGGTATAATATGAAGCTCAATCCAGCCAAGTGCGCGTTCGGTGTTCGGTCGGGTAAGTTCCTTGGGTTCCTCGTATCAAACAGGGGAATAGAGGCGAACCCGGAAAAAATCCAAGCCATACTTGAGATGTCCAGTCCGAAGACAGTGCGCGACGTCCAACGTCTGACAGGACGTCTCGCCGCGCTAAACAGGTTCATGTCCCGAGCAGCAGAAAGAAGTTTTAACTTCTTCAAGTTGCTCCGAGGCCCTAAAAACGCCTCGAAGCAAGGGGGGAAGTACTGTGGACTGACGAATGCGAAGCTGCCTTCACTGAGCTGAAGGCATATTTGGCAGCCCCTCCTGTTCTCTCAAAGCCTGTGCTCGGAGAACCCTTGTTCGTGTACCTCTCGGTCACCGAACACTCCATCAGTGCGGTCTTGATCAGAGAATTAGGAGCGGCACAGTATCCAGTGTTACTATATCAGCAGGGTCCTCCAAGAAGCTGAAAGGAGGTACCCCAGAGCAGAAAAGCTTGCCCTTGCTCTTGTCACAGCTGCACGGAAGCTCAGGCCCTACTTTCAGGCCCATTCCGTTACAGTGCTTACCGATCAACCGCTGAAATCCATCTTGCAGCGGCCGGAGGCTTCCGGTAGGTTGGTTAAGTGGGCAATCGAGCTGGGAGAGTTTGACATCAGCTTCCGACCAAGGACGGCAATCAAAGCGCAGGCGTTAGCAGATTTCGTGGCGGAATGCACCCTTCCGGCCGAGCAGGATCCACCGTTGGCAGACGAGCCCCCATGGGAGCTTTATGTGGACGGATCCTCTTGTGTCTCCGGAAGCGGGGCAGGTTTGGTCCTCACCTCCCCAGAGGGGTTAGAGTTCCAATACGCCCTCCGTTTCCGCTTTCCAGCCTCCAACAACGTCGCCGAGTACGAAGCCTTGCTTTCCGGTATCCGCATGGCTAGGCACCTCGGAGCCATTCGGCTTAGAGTCTTAGTGACTCCCAGTTGGTCGCCAGCCAGGTGAGCGGACAGTTCGGAGCAAGGGAACCTCGCATGGCTCAATACCTCCAACAGGTCAAGAGCCAGACAGAGGGCCTCGTATACTTCGAGGTTATACATGTTCCACGGGAGCAGAACGCGCGAGCTGATGCCTGGCCAAATTGGCATCTTCAGGTGACATCACCCCTTCTCGCTCTGTCTTCATTGAAGAGCTCGCCTTGCCGAGCACGGAGATTGATGTAGCCGCCATAGAAACGGGCCCACCGACCCCAAGTTGGGTGGACCCTCTCTTGGCGTACCTCTCCGAGGCGAGCTTCCTTCCGAACAGGATGAAGCTCGGAAAGTCAGGATGCGCTCGCAGCATTTCGTAGGCAGACTCGGTTAGCCCCGTAGAAGCGGCCCTTGCAAGACCTCTTCTACGTTGCCTCAACCCTGAGGAGGCCCTCGCAGCCACAGAGGAAGTCCACGAGGGGTTGTGCGGAAGCCATCTGGGGGGCAGAACGCTAGCACGCGCCTCATCCGAGCAGGGTTCTGGTGGCCTTCTCTTCAGAAGGATTGCATGTCCTTCGTCAGGAAATGCCCAGAATGCCAGAAGTTCGGAGTACTCATCAAGCAGCCAGCCGAACAGCTTCACAGTCTGTTCGAGCCGCGCCCCTTCGCCAGATGGGGCATTGACATCTTGGCCCCTTTCCAGAGGCCCAGGGCGCAAGAAGTTCCTGTTTGTCGCCATCGACTACTTTACCAAGTGGATCGAGGCCGAACCCGTCACCACAATCACCGAACAGGCCGCATGGAAGTTCGTATGGAAGAACCTTCTATGCAGGTTTGGCGTCCCCAGGGTGATTACTTCTGACAACGGGAAACAGTTTGACAGCACTTTCTTCAAGCAGAAGTGCGCTGAGCTCGGAATCTACAACCACTTCACCTCCGTCGCTCATCCCCAAGCTAACGGTCTGGTCGAAAACGCCAACCGAACATTGCTACACGGGATCCGAACCAGGGTGGAGGCCGCAGGTGGATCATGGATCGATGAGCTCCCAAACGTTCTTTGGTGTCACCGAACGACTGCTCGGGTAGCTACAGGGGAAACACCTTTCCACCTAGCCTACGGCTCGGAAGCAGTTGTACCTTTGGAAGTAGCCCTTCCAACTATCCGAACTACCCACTTCGACGAAGCCGTCAACAACCGAGCTCTTCGGGAAAACTTGGACATGTTAGGCGAACGACGGAGCGACGCCAGCATTCGTCTCGTTTCCTATCAGCAACGACTCGCACAATATTACAACGCGCGAGTTCGGAAAGGCGGTTCAGCGTGGGAGATTTGGTTTTGCGCCGCTGTTCGGCTTCGGACCCCCGAAGAGCAGTGGGCAAACTTGCCATCAAATGGGAAGGACCTTATCAGGTCACCCATGTCCTCGGGAAGGGCTCGTATAAGCTAACTACTCCTAGTGGCGAAGCCATTCCCAGGACTTGGCATGTTTCTAACCTTAAGGCTTATTATTTGTAAAAGTCTCTTCTTTCCAGCTTCCTACCTCTCTTCTCCCAACTCCTGACGCCATACGAGCATTTAGCATACATACCTGATCGGAACCCCCTTCGCGGTTCCCCACAAACTACGTTATACATGCAATGCTTACGGCGCCTAACGGATTTCGATCCGAACAGGAGTAATCATGAAGGGAAGAAGATAGAGAAAGTGAAGCTACCAGAATAATCCCATGAACAGAAGACTTCATTCACAAAAAGTTTTCTTTTTATAAGCAGACCTCTTCTTCTGGCCACGGTTACAAAAAGGAGGATACAAGGAGGATCAGGGAGCCTGCTGAGAAGGACCAGCACCGTCACCTGAAGGGGGCATCCGCCCAGACTGGAATTGTGCGAACCGCACACCATCTAGGCGGGCGTCCTGAGTTCGGCGTCGGCACTCCCGAACAGCGGCCTCAAAGGCTTCTCGGGCGCGTTCGACCCAGGAAGACTGCTCTCCGAAGTCCTTCCCAGCCTTGAGACCCACTCGGTAGCACCGGCCCCATACTGCTCCAAGTCTTCCTTGTACTCCGGTCCGGCCTTATAGCTAGCAACGGCGCGGACCCCCGCGTCCACAATCACCTTGGTCAAGGCCTCCTTCTCGGCCCGTACCAGAGTGGCCTCGAGCTCCGAAGCCTGGAGGGCGGCTTTGAGGTTCTTCACCTCCTCCTCCAGCGGCCTCGCGAGCTTTGTGCCTCGCTGAAAGCTCCTCTAAGAAAGTTGCACTCGCCTCAAGGAGATACTTCTGCTTCTGACCCCGAGCAGCTAGAGCCTTCAGGGTGCCCAGTGATTTGGTCAGGCCATCCATGAGCGCCTCCAGGTCAACATCGCTTGTTCCCTCGTCCTCTACCCCCTCCGGTGGTAGCCTTCAACGGACCTTTCCGGAGTAAGCTCGGGGGGAAGGTCCAAGCACCTGGCCAGCTGTTCGAGACGCGAAGCAGTAGGGCTTGCGGGTAGCTTCCTTGGTGATTCTTCGACACGGCGAAGTGATGCCTCCAGCGCCTCCACCGAGGGCACTTCGGGGATGCCCCGGCGCAGCACCTCAGTCAGAGGCCTGGTGTCGTCTCCAGAACTCTCGTCTCCAGCCGTAGCAGCGGCAGACGAGATCGGAATGTCACCGATCACAAGGCCTTCCGGACGGCCCAACTCGGAAGTTGTGGCAGCAACGTCCCCGGAAGCCGAAGTACGACTCACTCCGGCGGCCTCCTGCCTGGTCGTCGGCTGCTCCTCCCCACCATCCTCGGCAACGGAGGCTGCAAAGGCTGTTTCACGGCCCTCCTCAGCGTCCCCAAGTCCTTGAGTGCTCTCCTCCCCGAGGACGGCTGCACTCTCGCCGACTATGGAATCCCCAGCGATCACCTCGGCTGCACTCTCGCCGACTATACGGCCTTCGGTGATCACTGAGGTGGGGAGCATGGGGGGCAGGGTGTCTCCACTTTCTTGTGGAACGTCCCCCCTCGGAAGAACTGCCTCGTCAGCACCACGAGCGACCGCCGGCGCAGGAGTGGAGTCCGTGGTCGCCCTCTCCTCGGCACCAGGCTGTACGCTCCCGCCTGGCGCGCCATCCTGCTCGGCGCTCCCTTCACCAGATAGGACCACCTGGTCCTCAAGACCCGGCGACTTCGTCCGCCCTCCGGAGCGGTCCGATTCATCGCTGACCATTATCAGGCCCAGCTCGGCGGACATCTTCATGACCACCTCTTGACGGCCCACGGCTGGAGCTGCGGGCGCCCTCTCCTCGCGCCCCCACACGCTGGCGAGATCTTCGAACCAACAAAGGTTCAAGATCCTCCTCTGATCCTTCCTCCACCGCCGCGGCGTCTTCTGCAGCACGCAACATCAACCTCTTCAGCTTCCTCTTTTTGGGAACTCGGGGCTCGTCGGATACCCCTCCTTCGGGAGAACGACTCTTGGCTTGCGGCTCCACCACTGCCGCCTTGCGCTTCTCTTTCCTCTTCGGTTGAAAGAGAGAGGTCGTCCCCGCGGTCGTATCCGTCTCAACCGCCTTCTTCGCGGCACCTCCTCTCGCTGCGGCCTTCACTTGCCGCGCAGGCCCCTTCGCAGAACCTCCCTCGTCCAACCTTATGGAGCAAAGGTTGACAGGGATCATCTCGGCGTAATTCGCCATCTCCTTCTGATCCCGACCAGCCGCTATTTCTTCATCATCTGAAATAAGCAGGAAAAAGGATCAGAACCCATGTATGCAAAAAACGAAACAAGCAGAACAGCAAGAAGACTTACCCCAGGCGCGGCTAAGCTTGTACTTCACAAGCTTGTACTCGGTCAGGTACCCCTCTGCATGGTTCACCGTGACCGTATTCAGCAACTGGGAGGCTGCGGCTGCCTCCCGAATCAAGAAAGGGGCCATATCCACCCTTCTCAGGGGCTCCACCACCCTCGTGGGAAAGTCCCATTCAGGGATGTTGCTCCCTTCCTTCTCCCCACGGAGAAAAGTCGCCCTGTCCACCCTTTGTTGTTGGACAGTCGAGGCGAGAAATTGATCTGCATCCGTTGGTACGATGTTTCACGTACACGATCCCCATCCCGGATTGCGGAGAGCACGCCAGGCTAAAATGGCTCCGGAAGATCTCCGCAGTCGCTTCAATCTTCTTCTTCCTGCATATGGCGCAGAAGACGAAGACAGTCCTCCACGAGTTGGGCGTCAGCTGAATCGGCGCCACTTTCCAACTCCGGAGTAGCTCCTTTGCTATCTCCGGCATCGGTAGCCGGAGACCAGCTTCTAGCAGGTCCAGTGACAGCACGAAGCACCCCGGCTTCAGGGTGAGATGCGTCTCGTCCTCGCGCATCAGGACGATCTCGTACTCCTCGCCTATTCGAAAGCGCTCTCGAAGACCTTCGAAGCTCCGATACTTCGCCGTCTTCGCTTCCACCGGCGGCATCCCGCTGGCTTCGACGATCTCCTTTCCCTTCTGAGCCATCGCCAGAAAGCAGGGAGCACAATGCAAGGAGGAAAGCTCAAAGGCGAAGGACGTGAGCGACTTCGGAAGCAGCGGACTCTGGAAAACTTTTCGGAGACGAAGACCCCGCTCTCCTCCCCTCTCCCCTTCCTTATAAGGAAAGTGAGGCGCGAAATTCGAAGCGTTCCTGAAAGCGTCGCTTCCCTCCGCTCCAAGTCTCCTCTCAAATGACCTACGGGTGACCGTTCGGACTGACGTGACTCACGTGGTCATCATGAAAGCCCCACGTTCGAGGCAGACGCCTCTGCGACGGCGTCGCCGCAAGTCTGTTCGGATCTCCGAGGACGATACCGCATTTATTACGGAGCTGACGTCCGGGCAGATCAACCGCCCTCAAGTATTCTGACTTCCGAACCACTTGAGAGCGTGGGGGGCAAGTGTGGTGGCTGTTTTCCGCCACCTAGGCCCATCGCGTCAAGGCCCATCAGCGCCTTCCCCTTCTGACGTGGCCTCCTCATACGATCCCACGCCCTTAGTACGGATCAGAAGAGAGAAGATCCTCGTGCCGGCTATCCGTGGCGGAACATTGCCGAGCTCGTCAGCAGGCGGCTTCGAACAAAGGACCTCACCCTGCTGCGCGGAACTGCCCTGGACATCACCTGCTCGGAAGGTCCATCCAAAGGGCACCGAGCGGGATTCCTGGCCCACAGAGCGGTTGTAACCGTCTCAGGCCACGTGCTCCACCATCAAGGGGCGTGAACTGCCTGGCAGCCTAACGGGCATCGGAGTCATAACTCCTCCCGTTATGCGCGTGCGTCAAGGCGCCTCTTCAGGCACGATCTGCCCAACGTTACGCACGTTGGCCTCTACACCAACGCCTATAAAGGCACAGGTACAGTACCATGCAACGGGACGTTCTCTTCCTCACGCGAACACAATTCTCACATTCCGAAACCCCCTGCCTCTCAAGCTCCTGACTGACTTAGGCATCGGAGGGTTTCCCCGGTCTTCACCGGGCCTCCTGATCCTTCTCTGGTTTTGCAGGTCTCCGTCCTCTCCAGCGATCGTCTTCCCTCTCTCATTCTAGTGGAGGCCTGTTTGGCTCAGGCCCAAACAGGATCACACCACCACACTATCTTTAGATGCTGTACTCTCTGACACACGTATTGAATTTGAGTACGAAATTAAGATTCATATCTCATAATTCTCCAAAAATATATTGATTTTAGATATTATATAAAAATTATAGTGCACGAATATCGAGATAATTCGATTTGTTAATTTTTTTAGTATTTTTTTACTTGACAAAATTTTATCTTAAATATAATTAAATCACCAAAAATTTCATCAAAATCTATTGTTGTGTTAAATTTTACTTGATTAGACATCATTTAGATATCAAGTTAAACTTTAAAAAATAATTTATGATATTTAAATACTAACTATGTGTGTATGTTTGGAAAGGGGTGGCGTGTTAGATTTGCTAAAATATCAAAGAATTTATTTTTTACAATTTATTATTATTTTACATATAAATATTAATAAAATTATATTAAATTTATATAAGAAGAAGAAGAAAGAGGTGACATAAAGAGGAGGAAGAAGAGGAAGAGGATTTGGTCGAGGAAGCAAATTGGTGAGCGCGCTACCGATTTGTAAATCGGTCCTGTCATGAACGATTTATTCTAAACGGTCGTGGCAAGATCAATTTTTATTTTTTTATATTTTTTTAAAGGGCACATTAGCGGTCAAAATAGTGTTAGACTGAGAACTAAATTTTTTAAAATGTTATTTATCTAAAAAGTTTTTGAAACAATATTATTTAAAAAAAACCCTTGTAAATACGAGGCGCGGGTGAAGCCGGGAGGTAGGGCTGTCAAATAAGACCTATTTATCTAAAACTCGAATTGGACTGGTAAATAAAAATGGGTAAAATGTACAGTCTTTACCCGATATTAAATATATGGATGGGTCTAGATCCATCTTTTTTATTATATTTATATAATGGGTCGGATCGGGTCTATCTATTGGGTGCTTTAAGCCTCACTTTGGTAATGAGTTAACTCAAAGTTAACTCAGAGTTAACTCAAAGTAACTCAAAATGGACTTTGGCAACCAAAAAAGTTAACTCGGTTAGGTTTGAGTTAACTTTGAGTTAACTCAACTTTTTCTAACCCACCCACACCCATGGAACAGAGTTAACTCAAAGTTAACTCAACTTTTTCTAACCCACTCACAAAGCAGAAATTGAGTTAACCTTGAATAACTTTAGCCATGGGTTGGAGTTAACTCAAACTCCAACCCATTACCAAAGTGAGGCTAAGGGTTCGAAAAAACCCCAATTCCAGAGACATGTAGGGCTCGCCGCTGCGGCGCTGCCCCTTTCTCTCCCAATTTCACCCCCCATCGCCGGCAATGTTGCTGCCTCCCCCATCGCCGACCATCGCCGACCATCGCCGATGATGTTGCTGCCTCCCCCATCGCCATGGATTCCGCTGCGAATCAGGGTCTCGGAGCTGTGGCGGCGCCTCTTCTTGCTGATCACCCTATTCTGACCCACACAAGCGAGAGGAATCTGGAGCTGCTAGTTCTCCCGGCCGGCAACGTCGACAATGTTGTCTTACCCGAGGTAATCGCGCACTAAAACGGCCTTCCTCCCCCCTTCATTTCAACTTCTGCAGGTCTAATTCGTTACTTCTGGGGAAACTTGTCATCTCCGGGGGGGGGCGTGGACGGTCCGGTCCCACTGTGCATGCCAACCACCGCCCACGGTGGGGATGCCGGCAGTAGTGGCCAGAGAGCGTGTTGGTCGTGGCAACGGGGGGAAGCGGCAGTAGGTCGGCGCTGGTATACGCCACGGAGACCGGCCACCAACTGCTGTATGAAACGCCAACCTAGCTAGCTACCTGAGAAGGGCATTTAACTCTGCTGTGACAAAAGCAGCTAGCAAGCAGCACGTTGCAGGGCCCATGGCGAGTTAAGGTGCTGCTGGCATCTTCATTTCAACCCCAGTGATCTTTCTAATTATTCATCTTTATTTGTTGTTTCTTCCTTGTTATATATGTTCCCATAGAAACATGATAGAGTAGCATGTTCCAATTTCAAACTTTATGTATTATATTTTGACAAATAGGTATCTGTGGGCAGTTCCTTTCCAATCACAGGCTAACAAAACCAGCACAAGGACAAGTTCTACACATGAAATGTGCAATGAAAGGTATTGTAGTTAGAAGCCAAAAAACATGTTTATATAGGAGGCTGGCCTCCCCGACGGCCCAGATATTATTCTATGCACCGATCTTTGGATCTTTCTACACCCCCTTGAATTGAAGGTCGGTCTTCAATACATATCATTCACATAAGATCATGTCATACAAGATAATTATCTTCTTTTTGGTCTTGATATAATGATATCTACCTAATGCTGAAAATTACCGCACCAGGTTGTGGATATCAAACAGCCTTTGGAAACTTTTCTGATCAAGATGTTGGATGTCTCTTAATTCTTTGTTTTTTTTTTCTAAGTTCTTTTTTCTTCAGTACCCTATCATGCAGGATTTTCCTTTTTTCCCTTTTGTGGTGGGGGCCCGAGATCTATATATCATATTTTGGTATGATAAACAATTTATGTCTTGCAACTGTTGCCTCGGTGGTTCTTTAGAATCCACTCAGAAACCATCTTAATCCTGATTTTAGGTTCTTTCAGTTTTCGTCTTCTACTTGTCTATTCTCTTGTTCAACTTTTGAATCAAGTTTCCTCTTGAACTTGTATGTTTGTCGGCCAATTTTTAAAGAACCACTAAATAGAAACTTTGAATATTTTGGAGGATATTTATTACTTCTGTAACTGATATGTTCATCTTTCCATGTGTCTTTGTCCATTTTCCACGTCAATTTGCACCTTGGCTCTTCACTCTTTAATCTGGTGCTGTAACTTCTTTCTAACAAAAATTGTGTCATTCTCAATATATGCCATTCTACAATGTAGGCAACTATAATGTTTATGGAGCCTATAATTACTAGAAAACATTTAGTTTACATAGGTTTGTTGTGTATTTGTTGCACACTGCTCTTATCTATCATATTCCACTGAGCTTAATGGAATACATTTTCTAGTCTTTATTGTTTCACTTGTACTTGGTTGTTGGAGAGAGAAATCTTGAAGTTATATTTGTATTTACATTCTGTACATCAAAACCCCGTGCATTTTCTCTTGTCAATAAGTCTTAAGTGGTACATTTTTATGCAGTATGTCTGATACAATTGATATGGATGTGGAGGAGAGTGTAAGTCTTGATACTCAAGTATGAGATGTGAGCACTTCCAGTTCTACTAAAGGAAGAAGATTGCGTTCTTTAGTTTGGAATGATTTTACTAGAGAACGACAAGGGGATGATGGCTTTGTTGCTATTTGTAATCATTGTTAAAATGTTTTAACCAACATGGGACGACTCATTTGAAAAAACACTTGCGCATATGTATTCCTTACCAAGATGCAAGAAGGGGGAAGTTAGAAAACATTGAAGACTTCAAATTCAATCAAGAATTGAGCCATGAGAAACTTGCACATATGCTTGTCATGCATGAATATCCATTTTCCATGGTTGAGCATTGTGATTTTGTGGATTTTGTTAAGAGTCTTCAGCCACAATTTAATATGTTTACTAGAAATACACATAAAGAAGATTGCATTAAATTATATGAGAAAGAGAAGGACAAGATGTGCAAGTTCTTCAATAAAATAACTTTTGAGTTACACGCACAGCTGATATATGGACTTCTAGTAATATGGTTGGTTATATTAGCTTAACTTGCCATTTTATTGATGATGATTGGAGGCTTCAAAAGAAAATCTTGAATATCTTATCTTTTGAATATCCACATAGTGGTGAGGAGATTTATAAGACAATTAAAAAGTTACTTGTTGATTGGAACCTTGACAAGAAATTCTGTAGCATTGTTTTGGACAATGCCTTGTCCAATGACAAATTTGTTCATGAGTTCATTGAAGATCTATCATTGAATAGGTTTCTTCTTTTAGATGGTGAATTTTTTCGTGTTAGATATTGTGCACATATTTTAAATCTCATTGTTCAGGATGGACTCAAGGAGATTGGAGATGAATTGACAAAGATTCGAAAGATTGTAAGGAACATTAGATCTTCTACCAAAAAAATACAAGATTTTAAGAAAATTGCAATGCAAGAAGAATATTACCAAAGAGTTTGATACTTGATGTTCCAACTAGGTGGAACTCTACATACCTAATGTTGGAAAGAGCATGTGAGCTTCAAGAGATCATTAGGCGTTTCATTTGCTTTGATGATGATGTTCATTTATATATGTCATTAGAAGAATGGGAAAGAGTTAAAATTGTGAAAGATTGCCTGGAGTTATTTTATTCCATCAGAAAGAGATTCTCAAGTGTGAAGTCTCTAACATCCAATTTGTATTTCAATGATCTCTATCTTGTCAATTTGCAGTTAAACGATTGGTCAAAACATCCACATCTATTTATTGTGAGAATGGCAGAAAAATGCATGCAAAGTTCAAGAAATATTGGGATATGAATAGCATGTTGCTATCAATTGCCTCGGTTTTGGACCCTCGTTACAAAATGAAGTCAATAGAATATTTTGTCCTTTGTTTACCCAGACTAATTAATGCACTAATATCACTTTCTCATGTCAAGTCTTCTGTTGCAAAGAAACCAAAAGCATATACTAGTGCTTCATTTGGAAAACCATTTCTAGACTCTGTCAAATTTATATTGGTTATAAATTTGTGCATGATCTGTATTATTACTCTGTTAGACTTTCTTTTGACTGTCTATATGTGTATGGTGAAATGCATTCATTTTGTTGAAATTCTAAGTCGTGTTCTTTTCATTAATGTCCTTTCTTCTTCTGGCAGTCTCTTTACCTGTCATTGAAGCAGAATGGCATGATCTATACAGAGTCTTTTACTATTACTTTTATTTCTTACATTGAACTTGTGTAGTTCCTTCTTGTTTACTTCCTGGCATCTCTTTTATGAGGATCCTACCAGCCTTTGAACTGGGCTTCATATAGTTGGATCCAAAATTTTGTTACGACATGTAGATAAAATTTTAAAATGGGTGTGGAAGTTTAATGTACACTGTTTATCAGTTTGAAAGGGGGGAAGCTTTGGATAAAATTACCCAAGATGCAAAATTGGTACTTGAAGAACAAACTGATGAAGAAAGCTTACATTTTTTGCAAAAGGGAGTTGATACTGTTAGAAAGAAGGTACATGCATTTGCCTTTCACTTCCTACATTTGAATTTTCTATTGTGCTCACTTTTCTTGATCCAAATGAAACTAGCACGTTTTTGTTTTCAAATTTTGCCTATAATATTTTTTTCCCATCAACACTAGTATCATCTTATTCTAGGCCAAGTTTTGGAAGGTGAACTCCAGGCAACAGTTCATCGAGGAAAAGAAAGATAAGATGGATCCACTTTAGATCATTTGTTTCCTTCATGGGAATAGGTCTGGACAATGCCACTACCATAACATGTTACCTCTTTTACTGGCAAGGTAAGTCTAACCATGCTGGAAATCATCTTCAAATCTGATCTTGCTATTTTTTTTCCAACTTGAGATAAGTCTAACCATGCTGAACAATTCCTGGTTATGCTTCGGAGTACAGGTCATGTAACAACTCAGTTTTATAATGCGTTGCTTCGGACATATGCAAAAGCAGGCAAGATGCCTCTTATAGTTATAGAACGGATGAAAAAGGGTAATGTCCAGCTGGACGAAGAGACACAAGATCTTATAAAAGCAACCTGTAGACTTTGTGTTGGCAAAGTTTCAGCCTTGATTTCTTGAGAGCTTGTTTTTCTTCAAGTAACTTGTTAAATTGGGTTACCTAACATGCTTTCCGAGTGAAATTGGCCATACTTGCGAGGTTGTCAGAGAAATACGAAGAAATTTATGTTCTGCAATCCATAAGCTGTTACTTTTTGGTCATGGCAAATCAATCATACAAGCACTTGATATTTTATTTTTTTAGAATTTTTCATTGTATTTAAAAAAGTAATTAAGTTATAAATAGGATCTGGATTCAGATCTGAATCTAAAATGTTGTGTTTAGTGTATTTGATTTTTTAAAATTTTTAGAATTTTTATTGTATTTAATGAAGCAATTAAACTACAGGTAGTATTTAGATGCAGATCCATATTAAAAATGTTGTGTTTAATGTACTTGATTTTTTAGTTTTTTTATTTTTTTTTCAAAATTTTCTATTATATTTAAAGAAACAATTTACAAGTTACAGATAGGATATGGATTTAGATCAGGATTCAAAATGTTGTGTTTAATGTATTTGATTTTTTTATTTTATTTTTTTATTTTTTATTATATTTAAAGAAGTAATTATAAATTATAGATAGGATATGGATCCAGATCGGGATTCAAAATGTTGTTGTTGAGTGTATTTTAATTTTAAAGATTTTTTAGAATATCATGTTTAACCAGATTTTGTATGTTGTTAAAATAACCAGGTTGATATTTTTTATTTTTTTAGAATTTTTTAGTATATTTAAGAAAAACAACACATTATAATACAACAGGTTGACCCTGATCTAAAATTGAATCCAGAGGATCCAAACTAGTCTTCAAAAATTCAAAAATATCATTTAAATAGTCGTACCGAATAAGAGGATCCAAACTAGCCTTAAAAAATAAAAAAATATCAATTACATAGTTGTACCCAACAAGAGGATCCGAACTAGTCTTGAAAAAAATATATAAAAATATCATTTAAATAATCGTACCCAATAATAGGTTCCGCATTAGTCTTGAAAAATCTGAAAATATCATCCAAATCATCTATACCTAATAACAGGATCCGAAATATTATTTAAAATCTGAAAATATCATCCAGATAATTGAGATCTGAAATAATCTTCAAAATTTAGATATATCATCTTGATATTCTATATGCACAATCAGAATTAAAAATTTTATGAGAAATAAAAATTATTATTATGGGTTTAAGTTTGAGACCCATACCCATTCTTTAAAAATAATCAAAAAAATAAGTATAAATATATCCTTGTGAGAAGTTATAGGGTATAGATTGGTCTTAATTGGCACGAACATATTAGACCACGTTACATTTGACAGCCCTACCGGGAGGTGTGGCGGGGGAGGGTGCTGCGCGGCGGAGACGGAACAGCGCGGACTGGGAAATCCCCATTAAAGGCCTCTACGGACCTAGGGTACAACTACCACTCTAGCTATTGCTCGGTGCGTCAGGCTTCTGCCACCTGCATGCACGTACAGCGTTGCAGGAGCCGGCGAGCGGCCTGCCGGGCATTCATTAGTCTATGGTTTTTTCTCCTCGTGTTTGATTAGAGAACTCATGGAGGTTAGTACAAGGAGTGCACCGAAATCGCTTTTTTAAATCGTTTTTTTTTTCCTTCTCCTCATCTTCGTGTTTGCTTAGCGACTCCACGGCTGAGTACAGTGCACCGAACTAGCTTGCTTAAAACACTTCTTTTGGGGGTATATTCTTCTATTCTTCTCACTAACATAACAATGTTTGACGTCATGCTTCACTTGACATGGTTTAATTAATTGATCGGATATATATTGTAAATATTATCTGCATATTGGAATAAAGAAATAATATAAACTGACAAAGTCTTCGTCAGTTGGATCCGATTCATCTTTTTTTTTTTTAAGTAAATCAAAATTGACCCGATCCCGTGGTCAAACCAAAAATAAAAAAGCCTCTTGCCTATTAAACCGTGGTTTTTTTTTTATAAAATTATATATTATCAAATATATTTAATTTAATTAATTTTATATAAAATAATTGAATTGAATCGAAGATATTCTCAAATCGAACTGAACCAACCAACTCAAACTGATTCAATTTGATTTTTCAAATTAACCCAAATAATAAACAGCTCTATTCATACATATCTAAACTTTTCAAACCGAATAATAAAATCTAATAATATTCATTGATATGGCCTTCTCCAACTGAAGTTCCACAAAGCCACCGCAGGGACGCAGCAAAGATGAATATGGTAGTTGGTGGCACTTAGCATTCTTGATCAACATTTACGTAGCCTAATACCGTAGTTCCTCATGCATCAGCTGATTAAAAGGCATCTTGCTTACATCTACTGTTCCTACTTACCTTTGCTAGCTAATTAAGTGAAATGACGCCAGTTATCTTAGCTGACCTCATTAATTAGTTCGAGAAGAAAGAGAGAAAATTTCGTGGTCTGTTTGATAAGCTGATAAACTCTGATAACTTGATAAAGGAAATAGTTTAATTATGAGAGCTTTGTCTAATGATAAGTCTAGATAAATTATATATTGTACCCTCTCAAATTTGATAAAAATTATCTGTTCTGATAATTTTATTTGTCGAATTAAAGTTTTTATTATCAAAAAATTTATTTATAAATAATTTATATTTAAATAAATTATCTAATTACCAAAAAGATTCCTAAAGATTTAATTAATCAGCTGCACAAAATAAAAGACGGACCAAAGACCCTAATTTATACATACAGGCGTAATGTATATATAAGGAGACAGTACATACACCAGAATAAATTAATTAATCTCATGAAAGTTAGCGAGTCTTTTAACAGTACTAGAAAAGTTTGGAAAGTGGTGGGCAAAAGACGTCGTTTGGAACGTTCAGAAATAAAGTGGTGGACATGCATCCTTTGGCAGGTAGCGGATCAAACGAGCCAAATCAACATGCTCAAAAGAATAATGGGACATTAGGCAGTGCCCATCATCTCAATCTAGTATTTTATCTTTACACCACATCAGTGTGAGTGTGAGGGCAACACTTCACGCGGGCCACGACGCCCATCGGCATTCCTGTCCGCAGCGCGCTGAAACTGTGGGCTGGGCTCCACCGAGTTGCGTAATAAGGGATGGCTTTTGCTCTATCTATGTGGATAACAAATATAATTTTTTGGATATGGTATTAGCATTATATGTAATTCCCTACTACAAGTACAAACTGAAATAAATATGAGTGATATTCGCTATATATTTAGATGTGGTGGTAGATATATGTTTATGTGATTAACGTAGAAATGATAAAAGTAAGATGATATATTTTTATCCAAAAAATAAGTAAGATCTACTACTATATTTCAACGCCTTTTTTTTTCATTCAAATTCAATCACGTAGAAATGTATATGTTATCTTCATCTATTGCTACCCACTCAAATGCTATTTATATCTCATCTATTGCTACAAACTCAAATATCATATATAAATTATAAACAGGTACTCCACAGCGTTATACCTAGTCGGTTATTGTGGCTTCTCCTTCGCAGACAGCATCTTAATTTCGTACTGGATTCTGTGTCTAGACAGATCGGACTAATTAATGAAAAGGTAGACACTTCTTTTGTTACAAGTTACTAAATGTTCTACACTGCTACTTTCTTCATTCAATCAGGTTCATCTTCTTTTGTATGTTGAGAAATATTTACTATATATTATCGAGGATCAATATCAAGTTTTCTTGTAAACCGTCTGATGATATTTCACGGCAATCATATTTCGGACTCATCAAGGTGGAGCGTACACAAATGTCAAAGGGGACTTGCCTTGGAAGATCAGCTTTAGATACTTAAGTAGTGTAGGTAAGAGCAATTGGAAGGGGACGCGAATCAAGATCTTTCTCCATCAGTAAATAAAAAAAATTGAAGCTTGGGGTTACTTATCATCATCGAAGGGCTTACTAAGGGTTGAATAGATGCCATCTCCCCTCTTGATCCATGCTAACTATGGTGGCCGGCATGGGCAGGACGTAGACGAGGCGGGTGGTGACATGGCTCTTATGACCCTTCGAGGGGCCACGTCTGCCATACAACGATGTCATGATGTCCTTTTTTGGGAAAAGTCTTCCCAAGACATGGTGTCCTAGTCCTCTACATCGGGGTAATCAGAAGGGCACGTCTTCCTCTGTCCTTATCCACCCCTATTGTCCTTTTTGGGGTTGCTTGCCGACGTCTTAGTTGATTGGGAATTGACCAAAGCCTTGCTTTCCTCGGTTTAGGTTTTCCTAGGCTGTTTCCTCCTCTTGAGCTTTGTTCGCATAGAGGATCTACTCTCCGAGTCGATTGTCTCTTGGCCGCAACCAAACTTGGTTGGAAGATTCCCGACCTTTTGCACTTTTGGGTACTTTGTCCGAGAGCTGCCTATGCAGCCACAAGGGGGGCGGGGGGCAGCTCTCGGAGTTTACCTCTCAGATTTTCCATGGGTTGGCGCTAGGAAGCTCAAGAGTGCACTCTCTATAAGACAAGCTTATTGTCTAGTTTTCTTAGGACAACCTATTAGTTGGATAACTAGGGCCATCTTCTTTTCTAAGTCATAATTAACTTATTAGGTTTGGTGAACTTTTGGCCTGAGTGGTGAGATTCCCTTGTCTACTAATGTTTGCTACCATCTTGGACGAGATTAGTTAGGGGTGAGAGGTGTGCAGGTCTCACTAGTAGTGCTAAAATTTTCACATCATTTTTCATGAAATCTATTTGTTTATCTTATTGATTATTGGGTTTTTTGCATAAATACTTATATAAATATAGATTATGTCAAACATATCTCTCATTTGATCATATTATCAACAATATCTTAGAAATATTTTTATAAATTTTGGTTATATTCCTGTTGTCACGTCCGTAGAGTTAAGCTTGAGTTAGAAGGATAAATGACTAACCTACCCCTGATAAACAAAACAACACCCACACCCATGAACTACACGATTTCTCTTGGCATGAGGGGCGGTGCGGTGCCAACTATGTCCTCCACTGCCTCCTCCAACAGGTTGGATGGTAACCGCAATGCCGCTTCCTACCCTATGGGTTAGTTATCATAATCGAAGGGCTTACTAAGGGTTGAATAGATGCCAGCTCCCCTCTTGATCCATGCTGACTATGGTGGCCGGCATGGGTAGGACGTAGAGGAGACGGTTGGCGACGCGGCTCTTATGACCCTTCGAGGGGCCATGCCTGTCATACAACGATGTCATGATGCCCTTTTTTGGGAAAAGTCTTCCCAAGGGGTGTCCTACTCCTCTACGTCGGGGTAATCAGAAGGGCACGTCTTCTTCTGTCCTTATCCACCCATGTTGTCCTTTTTGGGGTTGCTTGCCGACGCCATAGTTGATTGAGAATTAACCTAAGTTTTGGGATAGACCGGGGATATCCTTCCCTATCTCGATACCAAACAGCAGCTAACCCTGTTTGGTATCAGGATAAAAACGAGGATAGGGATATGTCATCCCTTGTACCATATCCTATCCCCATGTCATTTGGTAAAGTCAAGAATAAGAAAAGAGGATATCATTAAAATGTGTTTAGTACAAAAGAGGATAAGAATGGGGATAACTTATTGAAAATTTTCTAAATATTATTATATCTTTTAATTTAAGTTTTATGTACAAATTTTCTCTTCGATGAGGTCATTTCAAGATAATTTTAAAAAAAATATGCACACTAAGAATGATGTATCTTTGAACAAAAAATTTTGTGTATGAAATCTTCACGTAATCTTATTATATTAAATTATAATTTATATTAGCTTTAAAAATAAATATATATATATATATATATATTTAAACTAAAATCTTAATTTATATACTTGTAGTGCATCTATTGAACATAATAAATATTATAATTTAAATCAAAATTATATTTTCTTTTTTATATTAAAGATATTTTCGATCCTAGGTTGAACTTTTGTTTTGCATGCTTAAAATATAAATTTTAAGGATAACAACACTTGCAAAAGCACCTATGTGATCTCCAGAACATCTATCAACGTTAAATTTTAATTTAACTATAGTGGAGAAGGCTGCCCATGAACTTGCCTTATACATGCTTGAATAACCTATGTTATATAACATATTTTTGTTCATACATTACGAATCTGACTTGTTTCTCATTTAAGCATACATAACCTATCAAACACCAATCACTTGTTTGCAATTGTTATCGACACAAATCAATGCTAATCACATGTTTTCAAATAATGTCATTCATAAGCATATCACAATGTGGATGGAAAAAATAAAATGATTAATTGTGGAAAAAACACAATTTGTATCCATTCCAATGTTCAACATTCACCATCTATTCAAAAAAATATTCAATGTTCAACATTCGCCATCTATTTAACAACTGTGAAAATAAATTGTCCAAACACCAAAATACATTTTCGTTAACATAACTTGTCCAAACACCAACTTAAATTTTCTAAATGCATACAATGCCCACCAATGTAACTAAAATCATTATAACATTCTTCTAAACATCATGATAAAACTCAAGACTTCTATCCACCAACTTCATATTGTCCTTCTCATCTGTCACATCTAAAGTCTGTTAAGAAGGTCAAAGAAATAATAGGCTAATAACATGCAACCTTAAAAAGAGTACACGCAAATTGTACAATAACAAGCATAAATAATACAAACCTGTGATGGAACACCAATAATATTGGGCCCTCCTATCTCATACATGAGGGTAAATCTTTCTGGTAATGGACCCAAATAGAAGTTCAGAAAAAAAAAAAAAATGTCGATTGTGAAGTGTGAACAGCCATGATAGAAGAAGGATAACTTGTCTTGCTTAATTACACATCACCCTACTCCTGCTCAATTAGCATCCACAAAATAGAAGAAGGATCTCCCTTTTGATTATTCTGGGGTAACACCCCTCAGCCAACCCCCCTTTCAAAAAAAAAAAAAGAAAAGAAGAGGTGATTTATCAGAATAGAACACCTTCATTCTAGTATAGTAGCGGTTCTAACCTCAAACTGGACATGAGTAACAGGAAGGGAGTCTAGCAAGTGCTATGCAATCTTCTATTATAGAAGAAGCACCAAGGACAGGGAATAGACAACTTTAAATTATCAAGTTTATAGGGAACCAAATTGCTCTTGCATATTCACTCTCTAGTAACATATGCTGTAAAGTTTTTTCCTTGTCACCACAAATTGGACAGTTCATACAAATTCTTGGAGAAATTACTTCAAGTCTGAAAAGAATAGGAAGTGCATTTGCTAAGGCCTTCCAAATAAAAGTTGTGATCTTTGGAGAATTGGAGGTATCTTTCTTGCAAATTTGGGGTGCTATATTAACTTCCAGACTGGGTTTAGGGCAGATGAGGAAGTCTTTGCTTGAGAGTTTCTTAGATATCTATAAAAATAAAAATAGTAAAAATCATAAATTAAAATAATAAAATAACTCACTATTCTGCCCCCAAAAGACCTCTTCATACACAACCCACTTATCTAGTTAGAATTGGGAAAGCTATACGACATGTTTCTGTATATCACAAGGGGACATGTCCACGAAGCACAAAGGGAAACAGAAAGAACTACATAAGATCATAAAACGAAAGAACACAAGGATAAATGTTTTTTCAACACTTCAAAATGGATAGAGAGCATACCCATCAACTAGCTATAAAGAAACCAACATGAAATGGTGATGCCAGGACAAGGCAAGGGGCCACTCAGATGGAGGCAAACTGTAGCACATAATGGCAGCATACTTATAAGCTTGGTAGCTAGAAAAATGCACATGAATAGATGGTGTGCGGGTGGACCTCAGAACAGGGAATCCAGAGCCTCATTGGCCACAGAAATAAAAGCTTCATCTGAAACTCTACACTTGCTAACCAGTCAGATCCTCAAAATAGAAGAAAGAAGTAGCCACACTATATATGAAGTTGTAGCCAAGACTAAAGAGGTAGTGGGTTTCCAAGTTACTCAATTGGTTCAAATTTTTTTATGATTGGCCATCTTCCCCCTGGTTTGAATCACACGCTTATTTCCCTCATTCCCAAAAGATGGTAGTACATAAAATGGTCAAGATCAGGTCTCAAGGCATAGTTGGTAAAGGAGCTGGAAACAACTGATATTTATAGTGATAGACATGCTATGTATAAGGTGATCTTTACCAATAAAGATAGAGCCCTTCACCAGAAAAACCTCTGCAAGTGGTAACTAACTTCAGTAGCTAACCATTTGAATGAAATATTTAACGGGCTTCAACATCTCAGGGATATGAAAGATAGATATGGCATTGTCACCTACACATTTCCTTCTGTATTAGAAGTAGAAATGGGCACCAAAGGCCAAACAGTTAAATGCAACAAAAAATTAACCACATAAATGCAATAAAAATTTTAGAATGTTCCCTTCTTTAATATCAAACATCATGGTTTTAGTTGCAAAATACTAGGCCTCATATCATTCCACAATGGCAAAGCATTCATCAAGCAACATA
>CM024754.1:156172117-156199800 GCA_014218235.1 Colocasia esculenta
AGGCGAGCGAATGGCGTGAGCAGGTGGATGCTGCGATGTCAGCGACAGCTCAGTGGCTTCTCCAGGCAGAGACAGCAGCAGCACAGGCGGCACAGTAGCAGCAGGAGGCTACCGTGGTAGACCTTCGTGCGGGGGA
Source organism: Colocasia esculenta (assembly GCA_014218235.1). Taxonomy (NCBI): domain Eukaryota; kingdom Viridiplantae; phylum Streptophyta; class Magnoliopsida; order Alismatales; family Araceae; genus Colocasia; species Colocasia esculenta. The sequence goes on from CM024754.1 coordinate 156,172,254, forward strand.
GCTATCGCGAGAGCTGGCAACACTGTGACTGGAGGGGCCTACAGCAAACCAGGCAAAGCTAACACGTCTGTGTGCCGAGACATCCTCACAATAGATCCGCCTCGATGAGTTTGGAACATGTTGGAATGTTTAGCCAGAGTCGGAGCAGGAGCAGGAGCGAAGCAAGCAGCTCCTCCGTGAGGCAATACCTAGCAAGTTCCTCCAGCCACCGGAGGAATGAGGAGGAGGAGAGGCACCGTGAGGGAGAGACAAGCGCTCGGAGCATGAGGGGCGGTGGTGAGATGCCACCTCCACCCGAGAGACATGAGGGATCCCGAGAGAGTGGTGGTGGACAATGAGGAGTATGTAAGCCACCTCCCCCTTTATTTATGTACATTATGTTCATGTTAGTGAATCTTATTTGCTTTGTGTCAGTGTTGAAAATATTGAATAGAATGTGATTAACAGGAGTGCGAAGTGAGATTTTAGAGAGGCACTGAGTATTTCATTACTTTGTTCGAATCCTCCTGCTCCTGCTCACTCAACAAACTAAGTTAGATTTGTTCTTTGACTCAGCCCCTTGCATTAAGCATGTTTTGACTCTAACTTCATGATAGTCAAGGGGTTGAGCCTTATTAAATAGGCGGGAATAGAAAATGACAATGCATACTAAAAGAACAATATGTACACCTAATATATATTTTATATATTTTTTTATTTTTGGATTTCTCTATTTTTTGGATTTTTTATTTTTCTATTTTTCTGGATATTTGGATTTTGTCATGTACCAAAGCATGGCAGCAGAAGAGTTATTTGATCATTGAAACGTGAACAGTCGGCAAATAAGCCTTTAGCAAGCAATCACATATAACACAACTATTTGTACTCATAATAAAACTCAAACTGTTTATTCCATTTCAATAATGAGAACTGGTACATACTCCATTTCAAGTTCCAACTATAGAGCTAAGACTCAATAAAAGGAAAATACATAGCATCTCACACCTAATACATTATTCTAGTACTCTCATACTTAAACTATAATACTATGACGCTAAGATAACTTAACTTCAATGGTAAGGCTTGAGAGCGCTCTTCACTCTTGTTCATCCCCAGTCTAGTCTTGGTTCTCTACGTCATCAATTTCCTGATCACCTGAAATGTTGGAAAGTAGGTAATGAGCGCACTCACCCAGTAGGATTTATATCTTCCAGCAATGATATAAGTATTTAACAGGTTAAAAGCTACAAGGTATGCGCATGATATGTACTATGCAATTAGAACAACGGTAATAACACGTGAACAGTGTATCATGCGAGATACTAAGATCAAAAGATGTAATGATCAGTCTAGAAAGAACGTTGTATTCAATGGTTCAAGATCAAGTGATCAATGATCTAGCAAGATGTTAACCTCATGAGCAAGAGCAAGATAGCATGTAACAAGATTGGCCATTTCACAAGCAAGCAAGCAAGTATGTAACAAGCATGTATCTTTCACGAGCAAGACATTCAGTCCACAAGTCATTGACATGCATGTTGAGTTCTCATTTTGATGATCACTTAATGTGAATGCTAGTATAACAAGTCACAAGTGTGTTTTGATGATAATCATTTCATGGACAAAATTCATGATGAAACATGATGAAAATGACTCATGAATGCAAATGGAACAAACACTCACTTGAGCATATTTATATGTCACTATGACTCACTAACTATGTTCATTAATTTAGGTGAGATACCAAGCAAGACATGTACAAAGAACAGGTTCAAATGATGAAGATATACATGAAAAGAGTACTTGTCGACAGCAGGAAGGAATACCCTTGTCGACAGCTACACACAAGCCAGAAGGCCATTCTTCAAGACAGATGTGCCTGTCGACAGCACCACAGTCACCTGTCGACAGGAAGAGGCTCCCAGAACCCCTGGTCTTCTGTCTGCCTGTGCCTATCGACAGCGCCCAGTCGCCTATCGACAGCAACTACCTTCCAGAGCCTTTCAGCCTTCTGCTGGCTTGCGCCTATCGACAGGAGCACCAAGTACTGGGACAGACGGAGAGAATCTTCAAATACGGAAGTCTTCAAGTTGCATAGATGGTGTTTCCACATACCACGACTCTCCATATGTAAACACCTCTATTTAAGCATCTCTTGAAGAGAATCACGTACACAAGCAGCCTCCACCTAAGAACCCTAGCAAGCTCTCTCAGAAGAATTGTTCTTGCTGCTCTGCTTCAACCTGCCGCCCAGATTCAAGGAGATACTTCTTCCCAGCGGAGGTGAAGCTTGAACGTCGAGGATTCAAGCATCATCATCAACTTGTGATCATCAAGACGAAGCTTGAAGCCCAGCCGATCATTCACGAGAGAAGTTCTTCAATCAGGATTTGTTCTACAATTCAGAAACTCTCTCTGTTTTTCGTTTTTACGAAACGTGTGTGTGTGTGTCTCAAGCAGTCCTTGTGCTTGATTCACGTGTGGGAGTACATCTGATCATGGTTGCACATCAGATAACATTGTGGGTGAGTTGTAGTTCTTGAACTAGCTCATAAGCAGGTTGTTCTGCGTGTGTGTGTGGCCCGTGGATGTAGGATACTCAAGTTGTGTACTCCGAACCACGTAAAATCTGCGTGTCTCGTGGTTTGCTCGAATTTACGTTAGATGTTTGGTAGGCACGGCATAACCACACATGCTTAATTGCTTGTTTATCTATGTATCATCTATTCACACACATCCACACATAGTTTAAACTCTGCTAGTAATTCAACAGTCCGTGTTCTCGGAAAAAGAAGGTGATAAGCTTTTCAATTGATAGTAATCTATTCAACCCCCCCCCCCTTCTAGATTACCATACATAGGGAATTCCGCAACCTTCAATTGGTATCAGAGAGAGGTTTCTCCGATTTACTGCCTTATTTGTTTGATCTTACGATCAGGAGAATCTTGATCTCATGGAATCTAGTAAGGGATACATGGCCGAGGGACACTCAGTGACCAGGCCACCCTCTTTGATGCACTAACTATCCTTACTGGAAAAAATCGTATGCAGGTGTTTCTGAGAGCATAGAACTATGAGCTGTGGAAGATAGTCCACAAGGGCGAATATTCCCTTCCTGAGGATGAGAGTACCTGGACTAAGGACCATTTCGCGAAGGGGACACTCAACTGGAGCGCCCTCAATATGATGCAATGTGCGGTCCACCCCAACGAATATCGAGAGTCTCCACGTGCACATCCGCAAAAGAAATGTGTGACAAACTCTAGTTAATCTATGAAGGTACGTCCGAGGTAAGGGAAATAAAGCAAGCATGTTGGTTTCCGAATATGAAATGTTTAAAATGAACTCTACTAAAACCATCTCTGACATGTTGCGAGATTTATGTTAATTATTAATGGATTGAAAGGTCTGAAAAAGGAATACTCGAGAGAGTGATTGGTGAGGAAGATTCTTCGGTCTCTTCCATCATCTTGGAACACCAAAGCCACTGTCATTGAGGATTCCAAAGACCTCTCAAAATGAAGTTGGATGAACTCATTGGCTACTGATGACCTATGAAATCAACATGAAAAGAAAGGAAACTGAAGAAAATCCTAGGAAGCCACTTGCTTTGAAGGCTTCCAAGAAAAATTCCTCAGCTTCCAAAAGGAGGTCATTCAGGAAAGTGATGAGTCTGAATCGTCTAGTGAGAGTGAAAATGACGAAATGGCCATGCTCACTAGGCAATTCAAAAATTCCTGAAATACAAGAGGAGAGGTATAGGTAACTCTAAACTTTCCAAAAGAAAGAACTTTCCAACAAATTTGATTCTAACAAAAAGTCTGAGATTGTGTGTTACGAGTGCAAGAAGCAAGGGCACATGAGGGAGAGAGTGCCCGAGCTCAAGAAGAAACTGAAAAAGGAAAAGTTCACGTTCAAGAAAGCCAAGGCAATTATGGCTACTTGGAGTGATGAAGATGAGGACGACAACAGTCAAGCTACCTCGGGAGATGATGAAGTCCACTGTCTCATGGCGAGAAGTGATGACTCAAATGAGGTAAATTCTTCCTTTGAAAGCTATTCAGTTGATGACTGGGAAGAAGCTTATACTATTTTGTTTGAAAAATTCTGTGAGCTTAAATCTGAAAAACAAGCACTCAAAAAGAAAGTTAACTCTTTGCTAACAACACACAAAATGATGAACATGTGCATCATTAATCAAAGACATTGAAATGATGAGGAAGCTCATCATGAGGAAATGGACACCTTGAAGCTAAAACTGCAAGAATCTCAGAAAGAAAAGGAAGTTCTAATGAACTCCATTGAAACTCTTCAAGGTGAGCATGATAAGCTCAAAGAAAAATTGGAAAAGACTGAAGAAAATCTAAAGGGCAAATCTGAAGACTTGTCAAGGTTTGTTAAAGGGAAACAAAATCTTGATGCTATATTGGGGTCAAATGTTTTCGTTTCAAAACATGGACTTGGGTACCAACCAGTAAAACAAAAGAAAATTGGAGAAAGTTTGATAACATCTTTTGTTGAAACAAGCCCAAGCACAAGTAAGAAGATCCCCCAAAAGAACAACAAAACCCAAGCTAAGGGTAACCAACCACAAAACAAGGCAAAGAAGCCTGTTGCTAGCACTGTTCCAAGATCTGTCAACAGCACCAAAGAGAGCTGTCGACAGGTCTGGAAATCGAGTCCAAAAGAAAAAGCAACAAAGCAACAGAAAGGTAAAATGCCCATGCAAGCTCCAAAGAACAACAAGCCCACTGTTGTAAGAAAAACCCTCATCATGCACAATCTATAAAAAAGTTGGGCACAAAGAAAATGAATGCAGGAATAAACCAAGTAAACTGAACATTAAACAAGTTTGGATTCCTAAGCATTTGTATTTGGTATGAATGATACAATGGGACCCAAAGTAATTTGGGTACCAAAACCTCTTGTCTGACCCACATGGCAGGAATGCCTAGCAGCCCATAATCAAAATAAATGGTACCTTGAAGTGGCTACTCGAGGCATATGACGGGTGATAAAGATAAATTCTTCTGCTAGTGGAGAAGACGGAGGTCAGGTAATTTTTGGAGGCAACAACAAAGGCCAGATCATCGGCTCAAGTAAGGTTGGTAAGTATGCCTCTAACTCGATAGACAACGTGTTACTTGTTGATGGCCTTCATCACAACTTGCTTAGCATAAGTCAATTGTGTGATAAAGGTCACAAAGTTATCTTTGAAACAAATTCATGTCAAATTATTGATAAGGAAACAGGAAGTCTAAAGTTTTTTGGAAAAAGGGTAAAAAATAACATCTACATGGTTGATTTAGATGATTCAGAAAATAATGATTTGTGTCTTGTAGCCAATAAACAGGATGGCTTACACTTTGGCATCGTAGGCTTGGCCATGCAAGCTACATGTCTTGCACAAATCATGGCTCAAATGGTTAAGTGGACTTCCTAATATCCCTTCAATAAAAAGAGATTTTTGTGATGATGTGCACAGGGAAACAAACAAGGAAGTCATTTAAATCAAAAGCACCGGGTAAGCACTGAAGGGTTGCAGAATTCCTATATGGTAATGTAGAAGGGGGGTTGAATAGATTACTGTCGATTAAAATGTTTATCACCTTCTTTTCTTTGAAACACGGATTATCAAAATAATGTTAAACTTTAAACTATGTGGGATGTGTGTGTGAAAGAAGACAGATAGAAAACAGATTATCAAACATGCGTAGTGATGCCGTGCCTACCAAAATCTATCGTAAATTCGCACAAACCACAGGACACAAAGATTTACGTGGTTTGGAATACACAACTCGTGTATCCTACATCCACGGGCCACACACACACGCAGAACAATCTGCTTATGAGCTAGTTCACAAACTACAACTCACCCCACACGTGTTATCTGATGTGCAACCACTATCAGATCAACCCCACACATGAATCAAGCACAAGGACTGCTTGAGACACCAACAACACACACAGATTTGTAAAAACAAAACACAGAGAAGTTTTAGAGTTGAAGAAAAATCCAGATTGTAAACTCCTCTTGTGAACGCTGGTGGACTTCAAGCTTCGTCTTGATGATCACAAGTGAAGGAGATGTTGCCCAGCTAGCAGCCCAGAGGAGGGGGTGAATGGGTATTAAAAAATTTTGATCTTTGATTAATACCTGTTCACTAAAAGGATTACACAACAACTTAAGCAAATGTTAGAGTTGGACAAAATAAGACAGCAACGCATAAGCATAACCACAAAGACCAAGGGTTTTTATCCTGGTTCGGAACTCCTCTCCACAGGAGACCTACGTCCAGTCCCTGAGCAATGCCTCAGGATTTCACTAAATAGGGTACTATCCCCTTCACGGATCCTTGCACCCACCCTCAATTGGTCTTCCTTCAACCTGAAGGGAAAAACACACCACCCTGGATACCACCAGGTCTTCCTTCGCCCAGAAGGGAACAACACCCTGGATACCACCAGGTCTTCCTTCACAGAAGGGTACAAACCACAGAAAAGAAGTTTAAGAACAAGCTTCCGACACTAGCTTAATCAGCTGCAGGCTGAAGCGAACAAGCCTCGAGAGAGAAAGAGAATTGACACTGGTTCTCTCCAAAGACTACACAGGCTCTCACAAGAATTGTTGTTTGAATACTGAGAGCTAAAGAGCTAAGAGGACAATTAGAATGGAACTTCGCTCTTTCTTGGAACTCAGAAGACTAGAAGAATTGGAGTTGCTCGCTTTTTTCTGTGTCTATTACACTTCTCAGTCTTGAGTCTCGTATTTAAGCTTCTTCTTGAAATTTGAACGTTAAGAGAACCGTTGTCTCTCATCCAGGTGTACGTTAGACGGGTCCACCAAGGAAGCTTCTGATCTTCAGTCTTTATCCTTTAGTACACGCCAAAAAAAATGTTTTAGAATCTTGTATCTTGTATCCAAACTTGTACAGATGAGTCTTGTCAGATATCTGCGAGCATATCAATAATAAATAGAGGACAGCTGGGACTGGTTGATTGTTAGTTGCAGATGGAACGATATTGCAATATATAGCAAAGCTCCCTTCTGTCTAAAAAGTACGTAGACAGAGTAGCATAAAAAATGGAAGATATTGTCTGCATGCATGGGAGATACGATCAGAGAGCATTTAATGCGTAACCGTCAACAACGGGATTGACTTTGACTTTTCAACGCTATTAAAAAGCATTTTATTGATACAGTAAGAAAGTTGATATGAACACTCCCGATGACTTATGAAATCGTTATACGATAACAGACAAATCGTTATGACAGAGCATTATCAAATTATAATGATGAAATCGTTATGAGAACTTGAAGAAAAATGTTACAGCATCAAGTCGTTACGAGTTTCAAAGAATCGTTACGAGAACTGAAGAAGAAATCGTTACAGCAATCAAGTCGTTACGAGTTTCAAAGAAATCGTTACGAAAACTGAAGAAATCGTTACAGCAATCAAGTCGTTACGAGTTTCAAAGAAATCGTTACGAGAACTGAAGAAATCGTTACAGCAATCAAGTCGTATGGTTTCAAAGAAATCGTTACGAAAACTCTTAACAAATCGTTGCACAAAGCAATCGTTATGAGATCTGAAGAAATCGTTACGGCTAAAGAGTCGTTGCCGAGTTTTAAAGAAATCGTTACGAGGTCTAAAGAAATCGTTACGGCTAAAGAGTCGTACGAGTTCTAAAGAAATCGTTACGAGGTCTAAAGAAGTTCTTACGGCTAAAGAGTCGTTGCGAGTTCTAAAGAAATCGTTACGAGGTCTAAAGAAATCGTTACGGCTAAAGAGTCGTTGCGAGTTCTAAAGAAATCGTTACGAGGTCTAAAGAAGTCGTTACGGCTTTTAAAGAGTCGTTGCGAGTTCTAAAGAAATCGATGCGATGTCTTAAGATCGTTGCGATATCGGTTTGTTTTGAACTTCGGTCGTCAGAGAGGAAATCGTTCTGCTTATCAAAAAGTCGATACAAAGACTTGGACAGAATGTGAGATGAGACTTACCTGATTGTCTTGAACTTTCATTTGTCTTTTATTTCCTGTTCTCAAAGCTCAAGTAATTTATTAGTACTATTTTGTTAATCATCAAATTAATATATAAAAATAAATTATTTATTATGGGGACAGTTTGGTCATCAATCTCCCTCCTTTTGATGATGACAAATATACTAAACATCATACAAAAAATAAACATGTTTTTTCAGAATGACTTTAGTTTTCTCCCCCATTTTGTCAATAAGCAAAAAGATAGGTTGTGAGACAAAGAGGAGAGATATCCTTGTATTAATGGGAGAAAGATAGTACAAGGGAGATAACAAGGAGGCATGCTGTGAGATGACAGCCCACGCCTTGATCTCAAGGTCTTCAACGTCTGTTGAAAAACCCCAGAAGCAACTGAGAAATTGGGACCCATGGAGGGGGTGGCCCTTTGAATGTACAGAGTCCGTTGCTGATCCAAGAACTCTGCATACTGATCTGGGTCCAGGATGAATCTGAAGTAAGTGCTTTTTCCGAAGCTGGCACGATGGAGAAATCTATCCAAGGGATTGGATAGAAGATCTTCTGATCTATCAGATCCTGCTTCAAAGCATAGAAAGCTGTATATCTAGACCCACTGCACATAGATCTCTTGAATAGCATTTATGGAGTTGAGATCCATGAAGGCTTCAGCTGAGAGAGAGGGCTTATCTTGATGAAACAAGGAACTGTGATGGCCTCTAATTGAAGGTTGGTTTCCTTGTAGATGATTGCCCATAAGGGAGGAGTAAGCCTTTCACACTCAGAGATGAGTGGAGCCAAAACCTGAGAGGAGATGCGGCCAGAGTGGTATTCTCTGAAGATAAACCGCAGGAAGGAGGGCAGTCTGCTCTGCTTGGCTGACATTCTACCCATCTGCTTGGCAAACATGTCAAATGCATGGGACCCTGCATCTGAATCAAACACTAGGGAGTGCAGCTTTGGCAGAAGGACTAGAGAGTCAACTCGGATATCAGCAAAATTCACTGTGAGGGGAATATTCACTGGACGTTCTGATCTTACATCACTATAGCTGAGTGGAATTGAGAGAACTGAACTTCTGGCAGTTTATTCAAGAAGCAGAAGTCACTGTACTGCTGGAAGCTTTTGGCAATTCTGATCTCTTTCAAGATGAAGGACCCCACAAGGTCTTATGCTTGAGAAAGAACCACTCAGAAGAGTAAGAGAGTGAGCTCCATGGGTAATAGATTCTGCCCTGGCAGTCAAGTACTTGCTGTATTTAAGCTTTGTTGCCCTTGACATGGCCCACTGATCTTCAGTCTTGAACTCAGTCCCCTCAAAGATTTTGGATTTTTGAGAGAGGGATAATGGGTAAGAGGAAGAATAAATTTAGGTGCTCAGAAAGGTTGAGGAAGGGAATACCATAAATGGTGGAGAGGATGCACTTTTGAATATATTCTTATAAAGGAATCTTTTGTGAGGTTCAAGGGTAAGAGAGTACCAAAGAGGAGGAATAGTGAGGAGAGGATGCTAACTGAGGATGATTGTTTTCCTCTTTTTTCTTGGCAGGATGGGAGGATCAGTCCTGTGGATATGAGTGGCAGTGAAGAGAATGGTGGAAAGGGTATTTCTCTCAAAGTCACCGGCAGATTTGTGTCAAGACACCAAGTAGAGAGGTTTGTCCGAATGAAAGTAACGGAGGAAGGAGGAGTAGGAGAATAGAAGAGGTGTTTGGGATTAAAGGAAGAAGGTGGGTGAACTTGAGTGGGTTGAGTGAGAGGTGATGAGGGTGAAAATGATGATTGTCCTGAGGTGTGAGAGGGAGTAGGAGAGAAGAAGGTTGAGATGTAGTGAGAGAGGAAAATGGTTGAGTGAGAGACACAGGTGTTTTATGGTTGGTGGTGCAGGAGGAGCTGTAGAAGGAGATGAAGGTGAGGAGAGGGTTGGAGTTGCAAGATTAGAAGTTTCAGGGGCCTTAGCTACTGACATGGGCTCTTTCCCTTTGGCTTGATCTTCTCTGACTGCAGATGATGGTCCTGCTGACCCTGAAGCTGATGGCCCTGCTGGCCCTGAAGCTGAGGCCCTGGTGGCCGAGGAAACATCTGCGGATCTGCTCTGAGTAGCTCCAAGAGAAACTCCACTAGACCTTGAAGAGCTGCTAGCAAAGACTTAATATCAGACATTTCTTTATTGACCACCTCATTGCATTTCGGATTGAAGATAAGTCTGAGGAGGTTGAAGCTTGACTAGCAACAATGCCTTGAATACTTGTCTGAACTGATGACAAGATATCTCCCTGAGCCTTTAGTAATGCCATAATGGCTTCAGATTTACCTTTCTATGGCCTTTCTTGGCCTTCTGAAACAATTCTCTTCTGCTTCCCTTGCTGAGTGACAGGCTCCTCAAGATTAATATTGCTTGCACGGGTCTTCACTACCAGGAACACTGCAGGAGGTGGAATTTCCTCAATGCCCACTTGCTCCCCCTGAATAGGAGCAGGGAGTTCAACACTTTCTTGCTCCCCCTGGGCAGGAGCATCCTCAAAACAACTTTTTCAAAGTGGCCTTCTGCCACGAATTCAGACACTTCAGGTTCAATGATACTTTGCTCCCTTGGCTAGGAGCTTCTTCCATGACCACATCTTGTTGAGTACCTGCTTGTATCTCACATTAGCAATTGGTTCGACTAAATTTCTGTATGGCCTGGTGCCATAACTTCTTCTTCAACACGTCCACCTTCTTTAGAAGTAGCTGAGGTGGAGGGAATGGAATCCAATACCTCTATTAAAATAGAGGTGACTAAGGTGGTGGGCAAAGAGTCTGCCACACTAGCTGCACCTTCTTCCACTTGAACTTCTGGAGAATGAGAGTCAATCTCCACAACAGGTGATTCTGAAACTTCTGGCTGGCTTGCCACGACTGGTACTGCTGCTGCTTGCTCTGCTGCTGCTGCTTGCTCTCCTGCTGCTACTTGCTCTGCTGCTGCTGCTTGCTCTGTTGCTGCTGCTTACTCTCCTGCTGCTGATCTTCTTGAACTTCTGGGATATCTCCAATAATCGCTTCTCCTTCTGCCACAGAGGTCTTTGACCAAATTCCATCTTGCACTGAAAAGCCAATTTTCTTCAATTTCTGGACCTTATAGACTGGCCCATCTTCTCTACTACAACTCCAGACACATCTACTCCGAAATGCTTGAAAATCTTGGTGAGTGATGAGCATAAGGCAAGGAAACATTCAGTTTGCTCTTTGTTTCCCAGATTGAGTACTGGCAAACTTCATTCTCTCAATCATAACTGCGGCCAAGTTGATCTCCTTGTTCTGGATTGCCCAGAACATTATGTCCGAGTCTGCCCTAGTGCATGAAGAAAACGTAGCACTACGAGGTACTATAATTTGGCTGACATAAAGTGAAGCAACCGATTAAATGCGGACATCTGATTATATCTAGCTTTCCATCTTTCAGCTTAAACCTGGACCAATGATTCCGAGACCCTTTACTTCATCATTCACAAAGTGAATGCCACTTACCCGGAGGTCTTTACTCCAAACAACTCCATGCAATAGTTCATGATCTATCTTGATCTGGGTGCCCTTCACTGAGGAGACAAGGGACCCATCTGCCTCTGACTTCAAACAAATGAAAAGGCTTTCACCAGGTCCGGTAGCTTACCTCGGTGAAAGTAGCAACATCCATCCACTGCAATCTTCTCAAAGCTTCGACTAGACTGGACATGCCACTCTTCAAGGTTCTGAACATCCACTACCTTATTTCCGCAGATCTTCGACTTCACGAAGGTAACCTTCTTGCTCCTTGGGGATAGAAACTCAGCACTGTAGCCCCCTACGCTTCCGGAGATCATCGGAGCGGCCATAGTAGAGGAGAAAGGTTCTGGAGAAGGAGGAAGATGGAGAGATGGAACCTCGAGGGATTCTTCGCGGGAAGAAGAGAAAGCTTCGAAAGTTGCAGAGAGTCGATCCCGAAATCGTTAGGGCATCGGCTTTGGTGGGAACAGATAAAAGATTAAAGGGTAAAGGTAGAAAGAAGACAATTCGTTCTCAGAATGATTTGAATAATTTAATATTACTTTACCGAAAAGTGAAACGCCAAAGAGGTGGTAAAGGCAGAAAGCGACAAAAAGGTTTGACGAGTCAAACAACTTTTAACACAATAGCGGTCAAGGATGTAGATGACTGAGTTTTGCTTATCTTTAAGGAAGGAGAATTCCATTTCTATCTGAAAATTTTTATGCCAATAAAATTACAGAAATCTTTTCACATTTGCACATCCCTAATTCCCTTCTAAGAGATGTAAATCTCTCTTCAGGTAGGGCTTTTGTGAAGATATCTGCTAATTGCATTTGTATCTATAAAAGAAATTTCTAAATTACCACTAGCTACATGGTCTCGAATAAATGATATCTTACCTCAATGTGCTTAGTCCTTGAGTGCTGTACTGGATTTTTGGTGAGGTTGATGGCACTTGTATATCACACAATAGTGGAATTGATTTGATATGAATTCCGAATCCTCAAGTTGTTGCTTTATCCAAAGAAGTTGTGTACAGCAACTTCAGCAGCAACATATTCTGCCTCAGCTGTTGATAAAGCTACTGAATTTTGTTTCTTGGATGACATGATATTAAACATCCTGCAGAAACTGACAACACCCACTGGTGCTTTTTCTATACTTTGCATCCAGCATAATCAGCATCTGAATATCCTACTAATTCTATTTCACAAGATCTAGGATACAGAGACCTAAATCATGAGTTCTAGCCAGATATCTAAATATTCTTTTTACTGAAATTAAATGAGACTCTCTAGGGTCTGCCTGATATCTAGCACACATACATACACTGAAACAATGTCTGGTCTACTTGCAGTTAAGTAAAGTAGTGACCCTATCTACCTCTATAATTCTTTTGATCTACCTTTTTACCTTTTTGATCACTGTCCATCTGGTTGATGTACTCATTGGAGTTGATAATGGCTTGCACCTTCAAATCCAAATTTCTTTACAGCTCTTTGGTGTACTTGGCTTGACAGATATGAGTGCCATCCTTCCCTTGCTTGATTTGCAATCCAAGGAAGTAGCTTAGCTCCCCCATCAAGCTCATTTCGAATTCTCCCTGCATAAGCTTTCAAAGTACTTGCAAGAGATTCATCAGTAGATCCAAAATAATATCATCTACATATATTTGCACAAGAAGTATATGTTTAACCTTAGATTTTATAAATAATGTACTATCTACTTTACCTCTAGTGAAACCATGATCTAATAAGAAGTACTGAGCCTTTCATACCAGGCTCTAGGTGCTTGCTTAAACCATATAAAGCCTTATGCAGTTTAAATACATGATTTGGAAATTCGGTATCATCAAAACCTGGAGGTTGTTCAACATAAATTTCCTCCTTGATAAAACCATTTAAAAGGCTGATTTGACATCCATTTGAAATAGTTTTAAATCAAATGCAGATGCATAAGCAAGTAAAATCTTAATAGCCTCAAGTCTAGCTACAGGTGCATAGGTTTCATCGAAATCTATGCCTTCCTCTTGGGAGTAGCCTTGAGCTACCAGTCTGGCCTTGTTCCTAAGATTATTCCAGACTCATCCAGTTTATTTCTGAACACCCACTTGGTGCCAATAACTAAATGATTGGATGGTCTAGGAACAAGTGACCATACTTGGTTTCTCTTGAACTGATTTAGTTCATCTTGCATGGCTAATATCCAAGATTCATCAGATAAAGCTTCATTGACTGTCTTAGGCTCTATTTGAGAAACAAAGGCTAAATAATCACAAGGAATTACATTACCTCTTGTTCTTACCCCTACAGATGGATCACCAATAATGTTTTCAGGAGGGTGATCTTTCTGATGTCTCCATTTTTTGGAAGATTTTCATGTTGAATTTCAGTTTGCTGCAGTTCTTCCAGAGGAGGATCTTCCTTGTCCTTAATTGAGGTATTCTTTAATTTTTCAGACAAGTCATCTGCATCATCAATGTCACTAATTTCTTCCTTTTTCAAGGAAGGGTTAGATTCATCAAAGATAACATGTACAGATGTTCAATTAATAAGGAACGTTTATTGAAAACTCTATAACCTTTGGGTTTAGAAGAGTACCCCATAAAGATGCCTTCATCTGATTTGGCATCCAACTTACAATGTCCCTTTTTCCATTGTTGTGGATGAAGCAAGGACATCCAAATATTCTGAAATGGCTGATCTTTGGTTTCTTTCCTTTGTAGAGTTCATAAGCAGTCTTCTTCAGAATCGGCCTGATCATCACTCTATTAATGATATAACATGCAGTGTTGATGGCTTCGGCCCAGAAGTATCTTGGCAAATCATATTCTGATAACATGGTTCTTGCCATATCCAAAAGAGTTTGTTTTTTCCTCTCAGCAATTCCATTCTGTTGAGGTGTCCTTGGGGCTGAGAAGTTGTGCTCAATTCCTTGATCATCACAAAACTTTGTAACTTTTCATTCTGAAACTCACCACCATGATCTGATCGGATAGAGACAATTGTGAACTTCTGATCTTTCTGAACTTTCTTACTGAAGCTGACAAAATGTCAAATGTGTCATCTTTGTGCTCTAGAAAGGATACCCAAGTGAATCTTGAAAATCATCAACTATTACAAATCCAAAATTCTTCCTCCTAGACTGGTAGTCCTCATTGGCCCAAATAGATCTATATGAAGTAGTTCTAAGGGCTTTGAGGTGGTTACTACAGTCTTTGATTTGAAAGAGCTCTTGGTGTGCTTTCCTCTTGCACAAGGTTTGCAAATGCTATCCAATCTAGAATTGACCTTTGGCAGTCCTTCCACTAGCTTTCTCTTTCTAAGTGTTCAAACCGTCCAAGCTGCAGTGACCCAATCTTCTGTGCCACAGCTCTGTTGATTGATCTTTGCTGGCTGCCAAACAGACATCTTGATTCTTGAGTTCCTCGAGATAGAGAACATACAAGTTTCTTTCTCTGTAGGCTTCAAATATGACTGCACCATCCTTTAATATACTGCACTTTGATTCTTGGAACTGAATCTGATGGCCTTTGTCACACAACTGGCTGATGCTGATAAGATTGTGCTTTAATCCTTTAACCAACATTACGTCTTCAATAACTGATTTTCCTTTGATGTTCACGGACCCACTTCCTATCACAGTGCCTTTTCCATTATCTCCATAGGTGACTGTACCTTCTTCAGCTTTGAGATCAACGAAAAACTCTTGTTGCCAACATGTGCCTTGAGCATCCACTGTCCAAGTACCTTTGGATGCTCTTGAATTTCCTTGAAATTTAAACACTATGTTTTAGGTACCCAAGTTCTTTTGGGTCCTGATGGGTTAGTATCATTGATTTTTCCTTTTATTATCCACTTTTTGTTCTTGTTAGGACAGGTTGCTTTGTTATGTCCTAGTTTGTTACAATGAGTACAGCAGGTTGTTTTAGTTACTCTTTCAACTGGATTGTATTTAAATTTTTTATGTTCTTTACTCTTTTCGGATATAAATTCAGGAGTTGGATAAGTGTTAGAAAGACTTTTGTTTTCTTTCATTTTCCAAGGGAGTATAACCAAAACCATGTTTCTTCTTGGTTGATCTTTTAGCTCCACTCATCATTAGAAGAGGTTTATTTTTGTGAACTTGTTTATGGTGCTTGTTAAATGTTCATTTTCTTTATTTAATCTTTCTATTTCTGTTTTAAGTCCATTAAGTCTTCTTGTTTTTCTAAATGAATTATTTTCTTATTTTTCTCTTTTAAATCTTCACATAATTCATTCCTTCTTTTATGTTCAGTTATTGTTTTTCAAGTTCTTCATTTTCGTTTTTAGATCTGAGTTTGTATTTTCTAAACAGATTAAATTCTTCTTACTAATTTTAAGTAATTTAGATACTTCTTTATATTTTTCATAGAGTTCATTAAAAGCACTTTCTAAGTTATCAGAATCTGAATCATTGCATGAATCAAAAGAAGAGTCAGAAGTTACCTTATCTTTGGTATGGCCATGAGGGCCAAGTTTGCTTCTTCACCTTCACTGCTCGAGCTTGACTCACTATCTGAGTCACTGCTGTTCTCCCAAGCAGCTGCCATTGCTTTCTTTTTATACTTCTTGAATCTTCTGAAGTTGTCCTTCTTCTTATGATCATTCTTTTTGAGCATTGGACAATCTGCCTTGATGTGTCCAGGCTTCTTGTCATAGCATATTACTTCTCCTTTCTTGGATCCTTTACTTCTGGTTTTCTGAAGTCTTTGTTCTTCTTGAAAAATCTTCTTTCGGACTGATACTTCTTCTTCTTTGCTAATATTCTCTGAAGTCTTCGAGACAACATGGCTTCTTCATCATCACTGTCTTTGCTACCTTCACTGTTATCCAAAGATTCTTCTGATATCTCATCATTCACTTTGAGAGCATTTGATTGCTTCCTTCTGCTGGAGGATTCTCCTAATCTCTCCATATTTATCTCATGAGCCATGAGAGATCCTATTAGCTTTTCCAATGACATAATTTCAGATCATTGCTTCCTCAATGGCTGTTACTTTTGGAGTCCATGAGGATGGCAGAGATCTAAGTATCTTCCTGACCATGTCTGGTACACCATAGACTTTACCTAATCCAGCTAATCCATTTGTGATATCTGTGAATCTGCTAAACATCTGAGTTATGGATTCACTTGACTGCATCTGGAACCTTTCATATTGGGCTACAAGAATATCGATTCTTGTCTCCTTACTTTGTCTGTCCCTTCATAAGTGATCCTGAGCTTTTCCCACATTTCCATTGCGGATTTGCAGGCTGAAACTCTGTTGAATTCTTTCTTGCTGAGGGCACAACAAAGGATGCTCTTGGCTTTGCAGTTTAGGGATATTCTTCTTCTGTCGTCATCTGTCCACTGAGCCTTAGCATTTGTGACTAGAAGATCACCTTCTTCTATAATGGACCATATTTTATAATCGTGGCCTTGTAGAAAGTACTCCATTCTTGTCTTCCAATAGGTGCAATCTTCTCCATCGAACAAGGGAGCCTGTTGACTGACTGACCTTCGAAGTTGCTTTGGGCTGCCATTGATCTTTGCTCTTCAGATCGTTGGATCTTCTTCTTTGTCGAAGAGACAGGCTCTGATACCACTTGTTGCCCAGCTAGCTAGCCCAGAGGGGGGTGAATGGGTTATTAAAAATTTGATCTTTGATTAAAACCTGTTCACTAAAAGGATTACACAACAACTTAAGCAAACGTTAGAGTTGGACAAAATAAGACAGCAAACGCACATAAGCATAACCACAAGACACAAGGGTTTTTATCCTGGTTCGGAACTCCTCTCCACAGGAGACCTACGTCCAGTCCCTGAGCAATGCCTCAGGATTTCACTAAATAGGGTACTATCCCCTTCACGGATCCTTACACCCAGCCTTAACTGGTCTTCCTTCAACCTGAAGGGAAAAACAACCACCCTGGATACACCAGGTCTTCCTTCGCCCAGAAGGGAACAACACCCTGGATACCACCAGGTCTTCCTTCACAGAAGGGTACAAACCACAGAAAAGAAGTTTAAGAACAAGCTTCAGACACTAGCTTAATCAGCTGCAGGCTGAAGCGAACAAGCCTCGAGAGAGAAAGAGAATTTGACACTGGTTTCTGTCCAAAGACTACACAGGCTCTCACAAGAAGTTGTTGTTTGAATACTGAGAGCTAAAGAGCTAAGAGGACAATTAGAATGGACGCTTCGCTCTTTCTTGGAACTCAGAAAACTAAGAATTGGAGTTGCTCGCTTTCTGTGTCTATTACACTTCTCAGTCTTGAGTCTCGTATTTAAGCTTCTTCTTGAAATTTGAACGTTAGAGAACCGTTGTCTCTCATCCAGGTGTACGTTAGATTGGTCACCAAGGAAGCTTCTGATCTTCAGTCTTTTATCCTTTAGTACACGCCAAAAAAATGTTTTAGAATCTTGTATCTTGTATCCACATTGTACAGATGAGTCTTGTCAGATATCTGCGAGCATATCAACAATAAATAGAGACGGCTAGGACTGCCGTTGATTGTTAGTTGCAGATGGAACAGATATTGCAATATATAGCAAAGCTCCCTTCTGTCTAAAAAGTACGTAGACAGAGTAGCATAAAAATGGAAGATATTGTCTGCATGCATGGGAGATACGATCAGAGAGCATTTAATGCATAACATCAACAAACGGGATATGACTTTGACTTTTCAACGCTATTAAAAACCATTTATTGATACAGTAAGAAAGTTGATATGAACACTCCCGATGACTTATGAAATCGTTATACGATAACAGACACAATCGTTATGACAGAGCATTATCAAATTATAATGATGAAATCGTTATGAGAACTGAAGAAATCGTTACAGCAATCAAGTCGTTACGAGTTTCAAAGAAATCGTTACGAGAACTGAAGAAATCGTTACAGCAATCAAGTCGTTACGAGTTTCAAAGAAATTGTTACGAAAACTGAAGAAATCGTTACAGCAATCAAGTCGTTACGAGTTTCAATGAAATCGTTACGAGAACTAAAGAAATCGTTACAGCAATCAAGTCGTTACGAGTTTCAAAGAAATCGTTACGAAAACTCTTAACAAATCGTTGCATAATGTTATGAGATCTGAAGAAATCGTTACGG
This sequence comes from Colocasia esculenta, assembly GCA_014218235.1. Taxonomy (NCBI): domain Eukaryota; kingdom Viridiplantae; phylum Streptophyta; class Magnoliopsida; order Alismatales; family Araceae; genus Colocasia; species Colocasia esculenta. The sequence continues at coordinate 156,190,853 of CM024754.1, forward strand.
CTAAAGAGTCGTTGCGAGTTCTAAAGAAATCGTTACGAGGTCTAAAGAAATCGTTACGGCTAAGAGTCGTTGCGAGTTCTAAAGAATCGTTACGAGGTCTAAAGAAGTCGTTACGGCTAAAGAGTCGTTGCGAGTTCTAAAGAAATCGTTACGAGGTCTAAAGAAATCGTTACGGCTAAAGAGTCGTTGCGAGTTCTAAAGAAATCGTTACGAGTCTAAAGAACTCGTTACGGCTAAAGAGTCGTTGCGAGTTCTAAAGAAATCGATGCGATGTCTTAAAGTCGTTGCGATATCGATTTGTTTTGAACTTTTCGGTCAGAGAGGAAATCGTTCTGCTTATCGAAGAAGTCGATACAAAGACTTGGACAGAATGTGAGATGAGACTTACCTGATTGTCTTGAACTTTCATTTTTCTTTTATTTCCTGTTCTCAAAGCTCAAGTAATTTATTAGTACTATTTGTTAATCATCAAAATTATATATAAATAAATGAATTATTTATTATGGGGACAGTTTGGTCATCAGAGACCACTTGAGTCCACGACGTTCAGGCTTCACCTTCTGCTGAGAGACTTCTCTTCTTAGTTCTGGACGGCAGGTTGAAGCAGAGCAGCAGAACAAGACTTCTCTTGAGAATTCTTTAGGGTTTTTTCTTGGAGGCTGCTTGTGTTCGTGATTTGCTTCAAAAAGATGTTTATATAGTGGTGGTTTACATATGGACAGACTGGTTGTTTGAAACACCAACTTTGGTAACTTTCAAACTTTCCGTTTCTGAAGACTCTGTACGTCTGTCGACAGGTCATACACCTGCTGTCGACAGGGATCAACAATATGCCAAGTTCCAGAAGTCTGGAGGTTCTGTCGAAGCTCTTGCTCTGTGCATCTATCGACAGGCGACTTTGTGCTGTCGACAGGCACATGTTTTCTAGAACTATGAGTTTCTGACTGTATGCTTCTGTCGATAGGGACAGATTGCTGTCAACAGGCAGTTCTTTCCAGAACATTGTATGTTGCTGACTTGCTTATCTGTCGACAGGGGTTTGCTGGCTGTCGACAGGTACATTGTCTTTTGGCTTTGTTTGATCTTTCAACCTTGTTGTTGGCACATGTCTTGCATAGTATATCTCCTACATTAGTAAACATAGTTAGTGAGATATTATGAACATATATAACCAAGCATTGTACCAAGTTATTGTGACAAGTCATTTGTATGAAGATCTCATCCATTAAACTCAATTTACATTGTTCATCATTGTTCATCATCTAAACTCAATTCACATTGTTCATCATTGTTCATCATCTAAACTCAATTCACATTGTTCATCATTGTTCATCATCAAAAACATGTTGTATTTATTATTTAGAATGTGAACCCAACATTCTAAACCCTATGAACTTCTGCACATGGACCTGTTTGGACCTACTAGAACATTGAGTCTTAATGGCAAATGCTTTGGTTTTGTCATTGTAGACGACTTTTCTAGGTTCACATGGGTTAAGTTCCTCGCACACAAAAATGAGGCAATAAGCCTATTTGAGGAATTCTTCAATAAAATTGAGCATGGCAATATTAACAAAATATGCTCAATCCGCATTGATCACGGGGAGAATTTGACAATAACTCTTTTTTCTGATTTCTGCAGGCACCACGGGATAGAACACTTGTTCTCCTCTCCAAGGACACCTGAGAAAAATGGTGTTGTGGAGAGAAGAACTGGACCTTGGTGGAAATGGCTCGCACCCTTCTGGTTGAAAGCAAACTTGCCAGAACATTTTGGGCGGAAGCGATGAATACAACATGCTACATACTCAATAGAGCCATGGTAAGACCTGTCATAAAGAAAACCCCCTATGAACTTCTGAAAGGTAAGAAACCCAGTATTGGTATTTCAGAGTTTTTGGCTCAAAAGTGTTCATCATAATATGATAAAAATCTAGACAAGTTTGAGGCCAAAGGTGATCCTGGTATATTTCTTGGATACTCAGAACACTCTAGAGCTTATAGGAAGTTTAACTGCAAGAATAAAACTGTGGAAGAAACTCCACACGTTGTCTTTGATGAACTCATGCAAAAACTGATTTCCATAGGACTCCCCATGAGGATAACAATTATTGCAGAACCTCTGCAAGTGACACCAAGAAGAGCACTCAAACAGCATCAAAAGCCGAACATGGATATCTTCAAAGGTACAATGATGATGATGAGGATCATCACATCCTCTTCAAAGAGGGAGAAGAAGAACTTGAAGAAGATACACAGGAGGATGAATCTCAAGCTGAAATTCCTCAAGTAATCCCTCCTCCAGTACAACCTCCTCAAATGCAAGATCAACTCGGAACTTCAACAATCACAAATGTCAGGTACTCAAAAGACTATCTACTTGCGAACATAATAGGAGATGTGAATGAAAAAGTTTAAACTAGGTCTCAAGTTTGGGAAATAGTTGAACAGGATCATCTAGCTTTTGTGTCACAAGTGGAACCTAAAAATGTTGAAGAACATTAAAGGAAATTCATGGATTGAGGCTATGCATGAGGAGCTTGGAGAATTTGAAAGAAATAATGTCTGGAGTCTAGTTCCTAGAACCCCCGATATTTCTGTCATTGGAACAAGATGGTTTTTAGGAATAAACTGAATGAAGAGGGTAAAGTGGTGAGAAATAAAGCTAGACTGGTAGCAAAGCGATATAATCAGGAATTTGGTGTGGATTTCGAAGAATCCTTTGCTCCTGTAGCTAGGCTAGAAACAATCAGAATCTTGTTAGCATATGCATGCTCAAACAAGTTGAAACTCTTTCAAATGGATGTTAAAGCTGCCTTCTTGAATGGTTACATCAAATAAGAAGTCTATGTCTCTCAACCACCTAGGTTGAGGATATTCATAAACCTAACCATGTATTTAAATTGCACAAAGCTCTTTATGGTTTGAAACAGGCTCCCGAGCTTGGTACGACAGGCTAAGCACTTTTCTGGTAAGCAAAAACTACTCAAGAGGTAAAGTAGACCAAACTCTCTTCACTAAGAAAGTCCGCAATCACATCATTGTGGTTCAAGTGTTTGTGGACGACATTATATTTAGTTCTACTAACCCCTCACTGTGTGAAGAATTTTCAAAACACATGTATAGTGAATTTGAGATGAGTTTAATGGGGGAGCTTCAATTTTTTCTTGGTTTGCAGGTAAAACAATTAGAGGATGGATTCTTCATCACCAAGAAAAATATGTCAAGAACTGCTCAAGAGATTTCAGTTCGAACAAGCCAAGCCTGCCTCAACACCAATGAGCACAAGCATAAAGCTGGAAAGTGATGAGAAAGGTAACCGGTAGATGCAAAGCAATTCCGAGGTATGATTGGCTCCCCTTTATATCTTACTGCAAGTAGACCAGACATACAGTTCAGCGTTTGCCTTTGTGCTAGATACCAATCTAGTCCAAAGGAAGCCATTTGGTTGCAGTTAAGAGAATATTTCGATATCTCTCAGATACGCATGATATGGGTCTTTGGTATGCAGTAGGTAGTAGCTTCACTTTGGTTTCATATTCAGATGCTGACTATGCTGGATGTAAAATTGACAGGAAAAGTACTAGTGGATATTGCCAAATTCTTGGCAGTTGCATGGTTTCGTGGGCATCCAAGAAGCAACACTCGGTTGCACTTTCCACTGCAGAGGCAGAATATGTTGCTGTAGGGAGTTGTGCGGCTCAGTGTTGTGGATAAAGAGTCAATTATCTGACTACAATATTGACATTGGATGCACACATATCTTATGTGACAACACTAGTGCTATCAATCTTTCAAAGACCCAATTCAACATTCAAGAACCAAACACATAGAAATAAGGCATCACTTTTTGAGAGATGAGGTAGCAAATCACACCTTGGAGCTGAGCTTCATACCCACTGAAAAACAACTAGCTGACATTTTTACAAAACCATTGGCTGAGGATAGGTTCACAACACTAAGAAGAGAATTGAGGTTGTGCAAAATGCAATGAAACTCATACCATGTCTTGAATATGTGTTCCTTGTGAGCTACAACTATGAGGTATATCAAATGGTGAGTTGTGGAAAACATTTAGGCTTGTTTGGAAACACTCATTATGTTGAGAAAACATTCTCCGCCACGTACCAATAGTTGAAGTGCAACGAGGGACATCTATTTTAGACATGGTATTAAGTTTCTTTTTAGTATGCCCAATCTTTTTGTAAAATAACACACAAAAAAAATCATTAAAACCCAAAAATACCAAAAGATTTGCTAGCTATCCCCCTACTTCAATGGTGTGATGTTCAATTGTGTGAAACTCTTGGTTAAATTGTTTTTGCATTGCTTGAATGTTGAGTCTTCACATGCACACAGTATGGGGGAGCTACGTTAGGATAGGTGAGTGAAACACTAGAGGGAAAAATGTCATTTGCCATTGCCTTACTTCCCTCGGAAGACTATGTCATCATCTCTCTCATCTAAGCCTTTAATAATCAGGTTTCTGAGGCACCTGTCGACAACCACCATGGCCTCTGTCGACAGGAGCACCTTTCCAGAACACCAATCCTTCTGTCTGTCAACACCTGTCGACAGCAACAAGACATCTGTCGACAGGAACATCTTCCCAGAACATCAATCCAACAGTCTGTCAACAGCTGTCGACAAGGCACCTATACCTGTCGACAGATGGACCAGTATTCTTCCATTCTCTAACTTTTTGTCCACTATTCTTCATGAGCATCCTTCTTGAAAGTACTTAAGGTGAAAAATGGGCAATACTAACATTAAATTTTTTTCCTATCCACATGATTTCAAGATATTGTCTAAATCGCAATGATTTTGACATACTATTCCTAGTGAGTCTAATGTGCATTGACTTGAGTACATCGACAAAGCACATGAGCCAAAATTAACTCACTTGAATTGTGACGACCCTCATTATACGGTACGGTTATACCAACCCACGTCGGTATAGTGAACGTTATCACAGTGGGGCATTTACCCAAACAATAACATACGATTGAGATACACACATATAGACACAGAGTAGCGGAAGTAAAATACCATGTCTTCATTTCATTCATCATCCACATTTAACATACATGATTCAACTAACAATTTAAAGATCTAAAGTCCACACAATGAAATACTAAACTGAAATACATAGTTTGCCCACATTACATAATGTTTCTATGACAATGCCTTATTACATGCAATGGGAGCAAAGTCACTCTACAACTCCGTCAAGCTACTCCCCGCGCTCGGAGTCGCTCTCCACGGTCTCCTCCAAAGGTGTATCACCTACTAAACCTGTACGCCGAAGCAAGGAGTGAGTCTAAAAGACTCAGCAAATAACACCTCACATATCATACATGCATATATCATAGTAGGTTTTACATTCTATTTCACAAAGCAAAACATATAGCATGCTTGGACATTTATAAAAGACAACCTATTATGGTAATTCTACCAAAGTAAACACATGGTTCATGATTTCAGATTTTTCCAAAATAAACGTCCTATCACATGCTTTCTACTTATTCCATTATATAAAGGTTTTACCTCCAATTAAGCAAAACATGAGAGCAACCAAACATGGTGTACTTGCATACATGAGGTGAGACCTCCTATCATGATTTCTACACATTCTTGCACATGCACATTATCATTTTATACACTATTAGCTTGCTGTTTTGGCATGAATTAGAAGTTCTCAACAATTCACATGAGAGCTACAATCTCAATTAACTATATCATGGTGGCGCTTAAACATGGAACCGTTTACACATAAGCAAGAAATGCTACTAGCATGGATTCTACGCATTTGTACACATGTAAAATATTTTCACAACTACAATTAGGTTGCTGTTATGACACAAGTTTAACATTTACATATCATGGATCACCATTTCATCATCTAATACATTAGGTTCACATGGTTGCACAATTTCCTCATTCACATAGTTCACTTTTCACACATTTCACATTTACACATGTTCACACTACACAATTTACACATGATCACATTCACATTTTCACATTTTCACATTTTACACTTTAGTGCCGTGACATAGGCCAAACCACCATTAGAAGGACACATACACATCACATACACATAGACGCCACCTAGGCAATACAATGACGACTCTTGGACTGCGCAGACCAGGAGAACAAGTCTCCACCCAAACCAATGGTACTTGTCCACCTCCAGGATTCATCCTAATGCCCTTAGGATCACAACACATTGAACCTTCTCATGGAGACTTTTCCATGATACGGTTCCACTGCCCTCTATGGAAGCAGTGTCACGCTTGGCACAGTTTTACACATTACACATACCGATTTTAGTACACATTTTTACACATGACGTTCACACATCTTTTGATTTTCTAATTCACACATGTGGCTCTGTTTTTCCTAACATGGTACTACAGATGACAAAGATTTCACATTCAGTATCTTGCATTAATCAGGTTACACGCAATTTAAATCACTTTCACAAAAGCATGCATTATTCACATAATTTCGCATGGGAAATTCATATTGCATCATACAATTGTCCAATTAGCCTGAAAATTTAACCACATTCTGATTACAGGTTTATGAGTTCACATGCAAAATTTCACATTTTTCTGACTCATATTGCATTTACAGAAATTAAAACATTCAGTTGCATGCCATTCATAATTCAATTTGTCATGGAACATAACATGAATCTCAGATTTGACATTTCACAGATCTGAATCTATCATTCATATTGTCATAGAAATTTCTCCCGAATTTATTTCACAACATACAATTTACTGTGGATTTTTGGAAATCCTACACATACTTCCTATTTCCATTGCAGTAATTACAGTAAATCATATGAACATGAAAATTTTCTCAAATTTGCAGGGTATGAATGACACATATACACATGAGATAGAAAAATCTAGGCCAATTAATTCCTCAAAAATCATATAGACAGTAGGTAATCATGCATAATCCATTTTCCCCAACATGTATTTCAATAAATCCAATAATTTATGCCATCCACAGAAAAACACAGAAATTTCCACACACATCACATTAGCTATATTACATAACATATAAAAATTACACTATATCCTCATGCATCAAAAGTCCGAAAATTAATTACTTAAGGCAAAACAGTTTACTCTTCTGCACTGAAGAACTTGGCGGTAGTGTCTGGCCGTTCAAGGATTTGGACGGCAAGAACGTTGGACGCATACTGGAGATCTTGGCGTCAAGGGCATTGATGCCAAGTTCTTGTCTGTGCAAGAACACAGACCGAGCTCAAAATAACAAGGGAATGTGAGGATCCAGGACACGAGGAAAATCTGTAAAAATAAGAAAACCCTACTAGACATCTACATGGACGATGTGTGTAGGTTACCTGCCTTTCAAAAACTCTCCAAAGGGATCAAATGAGCCGGTGAAGCTCTCCTTGGGCAGTCCCAAGAAGCTCCCAAAGATGCCTTCCTCCGGTTCCTTGATGTAGTAGACCCCAAGAAGATGTCGGGGAAGCCTTCCCCTTTGTCCCAGCTACCTCCTTGTCATGGTAGATGGCCGGAACCAGCTTCAGATGGTCAGATTTAAGCTTGCAAAGGTAGGTTTTTCTCACAGTCCAGAACTAGGGTTTTTTCTTCCTTCTCTCCTCTTCTTGCAAAGAGCCAAGGGGCTTTGGGGTTGCAAAAGGGCTTGGTATATAGGAGAGGGGACTCTCCTTTCATGCAGGGGTGATGTGAAAGCTTTCAGACCGTTGGGGACAGCTCCCCAATGGCTGGGGTTGCTTGGCCCCAAAAATTCGGGCTCTGCATGCATGCCTGTCAGAGATCTTAACATCCATATCCATGGACGTTGACTTAAGTATTGGCATCCTCGATGTGGACGCTGGATCAGCATGGACGTCCATCCATGTGGACGCCATAGGGTCCTTCGGCCAGAACTCAAATCATGCAGAAATCATGCTTAACTTATACATATTTACATGCCATACATATGTATTATCATGTACACACTACCAACATGTCATTCATACATTATTTACAACTAATTATACACATGCACACTTAAGTATAACGAGTTAATACATACGTAGATATGTACATCTATCCATACACAAACATGAATTATTTACACGAAATAAAATAATGCAATAAAATTCGAGGGCCTTACACTCTCTCCCCCTTAAAGAAACTTCGTCCTCGAAGTTTAAAAAAACTACCCAAACAAACGGGGATACTTCTTCTTCATCGCATCCTCAAGCTCCCAAGTAGCCTCCTCTCGTGAGAAGTTCCGCCATAGAACTTTCACCGACGCAATACCCTTGTTCCGGAGATGCTGAACCTTCCGGTCAAGAATAGCTACTGGTTGTTCCACATACGATAAATCTGGCTGAATCTCCACTGGCTCATGACTAATCACATGAGATGGATCTCGGACATACTTCCTGAGCATAGAAACGTGGAAAACAGGATGAACACTAGCTAAAGCTGGGGGTAAAGCTAGCTCATATGCCACGCTGCCCAATTGTCTGAGAATCTCATACAGGCCAATGAATCTAGGGCTCAGCTTACTATGCCTGCCAAATCTAACGACACCACGAGTAGGTGATATCTTCAAGAAGACATGTTCACCCACCTCGAATTCTAAATCCTTCCTTCTGTTGTCAGCGTAGCTCTTCTGCCTATCTTGCGCCGCAACAAGCCTCTGACTGCCTTCGTATTCCCTTGGGGACACATGGTCCCTAGTCTGGAGGACGTGAGCTGGATCACGGGGCTCCGAGTGTACGGGAGTCCCGTGAGCGGGTTCACGTACCCTTGCTACCACGCGTAGCTGAGCGCTACTCGAGTTACCTATAGAGCGGAGGTCATCCCTAGTTCCCCGGAGGGCGCTGCAGGATAGCTTAGGCTTGCACGATGTAGCGAGGAAGACTGGGGATGATGAGGACGAGCACC
>CM024754.1:156199900-156270726 GCA_014218235.1 Colocasia esculenta
ACTCCCCACAGGTGAAGGCGAGGAAGAGGTTTCGTTACCATCTTCCAGTTCAGGGCCGCACCGCAGCGGTGTTGGGCCAGCACCCCCAGCAGTGTAGCTTCTGTAGCAGTGTAGTTTCTTTCTTCAGTTATACCAGTTTACCTCGGGGTATGCCCCAGGCTCTTGTACTTCCTTTTACATTTGTTGAAATTTGGCTATGTAAATCTGGTATAATATGTATAAAATGGTGAATTGTATATGTGAGTATGTGTGTTCCTTTCTGTTTACACGGACTCGTATGTGGTATCCCTTGCGAGGCTACGACCCGTTCGCGGGAGGCAGACTCGGGTCAAGTTCGTTATTGGTTTAACGAGCTTGAACGAGGCGTTCCGTCACAAAAGTTGTGAGCCTGGCGTGGTACGAAATCATGATTGGTGCTTGGCATGGCACATACTTGTTACACGTGGTAAACTTACTTGCTTGTTACCTGCTACAGTGTGTTGGTCTTTAACCCGAGTGGCTGAAGGACGTACTTGCATGAGGCACCAGTAGATCCTGCGTGATAATCTTGTGGAGTGCTCCGAGTGGGTTACTCAAAATGCTTGCTAGTGAAATGGCCATCTCGTTACATGCTATGTTGCTCTTGTTTACAATATCTTGAACTCTTGAATACAACCTTATTGCTAGATTGATCTTTACATCTCTTGATCTCACAATCTTGCAGGATACACTGCACACATGTTACTACCGCTGTTTTAATTGCATTGTACATAGCATGTTCATACCTTCTAGCTTTTAAACTGTCAAATACTTATATCATTATTGGAAGATGTAAATCCTACTGGGCGAGTGCGCTCATACCTGCTCTCTTTAACATTTCAGGTAGTGAAGGTAAAGCTAAATGATGGGACTTGTGCGTCGAGCGTGGAGTACACTTAGAGAGTCCATTCTTATTTTTATTTAGATTGGTCATGAATGTAATTTCCCTTTTCTTTGAGAGATAGATAGATTGGTGAGCAAGGAGTGTTTCATTTGACATTGGAGGTTGTAATATTCGTTTTGATAAATAAAGGAAGAAATTTTGATTATTGCATTGTGGGCCCTATTTGTAAAAGCTATTGGTCTATAGCTTCTGAATGCTTGCTTGTTCGTTGCGTCTCCCAATTTATTCCGCTGCTAAAATAAAATTGGCGGCGTGACACAACCAAAGTCTAAAAATCGATCGACAAATAGGTGCATGTTGGCCGACCGAACTCTACTTATCGGCAACCAATGCTTCCAGTGGACTATTTTACCAAGTCTATAAAAAACGGTCGACTAAACTCTGATTATCGGTGGACTGATGCTTCCTATGGATGGTTTTCCCAAGTCAAGAAAAAACAGTTGATCGAACTCTATTTCTCATTCGATCAAACCACCCAGAGCATCCATGTTCAACAAGGCATGAAGAAACAGTCAACCAAACTTGTTTGTGTGTCGAATGAGTCTGATAGCTTTTAAGTAATGGCAATATAGGGTGAAATGGAATGGGCCTAGTGCCATCTTAAATCCAAGCCAAGAAGCCAAAGCAACCAACATCCGTACACAAAGTTATGGCCAAAACAAGTGGCACTATAAGGTGAACTGGTGTCCTAACAAGACCGGTGCCATATGTGGTCCAATATCTTTGAAGTAATGTTTTATTGGCCAATATTGGGTGAAATTACATGGGCCTAGCACCATCTTCAATGCAACAAACAGATCGTCAATCCGACATCCATACTCAAAGTTATGGTCAGAACAAGTGGCTATAAGGTGAACCGACACCATATAGGGCCTAATATCTTTCGAGCAATGTTGTGTTTGCCAATATAGGGTGAAATTGCATGGGACTATACCATCTTGAATCCCTTCATGTCAAAAATCCAAAGCAGCAAATGGCTCATCAATCTAATGCTCATGCACGAAGTTATGGGCAACACATGTGTCACCGGATCACCATGAAGGCTTGATCAAGTGCCAACCCACTTTGTGCTCCAAATGGATCTACTATATTTCAAGCCATGTTTCCCTGACCAATATGGGATAAAATTGCATGGAAATAGAACCATCTTGAATCCCTCCAAATCAAGAATCCAACGCAACAAACGGCTCATCGATCTGATGCCCGTGCGCGAAGTTATGGGCAAAACAGTGGCATCAGATCACCATGAAGGGTTGATCCGGTGCTAGACTACTCTGTGCTCCAGATCGATCTGATATCTTTCAAATCATGTTCTTGGCAATCTGGGGTGAATTTTCATGGAATTAAAGACATCTTAAAGCCCTTCAAGTCAAGAATCCAACGCAACAAATGGCTCATCGATTGACCCCCATACGCGAAGTTATGGGCAAAATAAGTGCCATTAGTTCACCATGAAGGCTTGATCCGGAACTAATCCATGCACCCGATCACCATGAAGGCTCGATCCGGTGCTAGAACAGTCTGTACACCAAATCACTTGCCTACTGCCTCCATAAATAGGACCCCAAGGATCCAAGGATGCATATGTGTGGCCAAGGGAGAGGAGGAGATTATGCTACACCCAAATCTCTCTCTCTCTCTCTCTCTCTCCTCTCTCTCTCTCTTCTCCTCTTGGGGTTCAAAGGGGGAATTCCTCTATGGAGTGCATACATGTAAGGGTGGTAGTATGTGAGGTGTGAGAGCTCCACCATCTCTCCCTTCCTCTCATGTATCTTCATGTTATCTCAAGAGCTCCATGCAAAGCAATGTATTATGCTAGATCTATGCAATACAATGGAGGCTTCCATGGTGTCCTTTTGCTTCAATATCTACTATGTTGTTCTATGTAACACCCAGAAAATTTAATTGATTAAAAATTAAATAAAATAGTAAATGAATAAAAATGATCAAATAAAAATAAAATCATGGCTAGACTCCCAAGAAGTGGAATCAACTATTTAATTTTATTTGGGCCAAACAACTCTTATTGAACCAAAGAACAAAACCTAATGACAAAAATCCCCAAAATTTGTAGGTTTAATTGGGCATAAATTGGAAAGGGCAATTAGAGGAATCCCATCGCATTTTACGTTGGGCATAAAATCAGTCTCTACATCACGACGTCTGGGCACGATGAGTGTGGATACCGTTATTCATTCCCCTTTTTTAGGGGGGGTTACCGAAGAACGAGTATGCCACAAAGGGGGATATGATGATGGTGATGATCGGGGTGGGGTGTGATCGTGATCGCCAGGCACGGGAGGGTGCCGAATGGAGGGATGCACGACGAGGGGTGTGTGTAACGTCGTGTGCCTTTCGGATCCTTATGGATCATGTGTGTAATGGTTGTGATGGCCATTGTGAGGCCAGTGTGGTTTGGACGTGTGGTGTGCGCAGGTGTGGTGCAGGTTTGGTCCTGAAACAAGATAGGACATGCTGCAGTTGGTCAGAGTTGACGGCCAAGGTGTGGTCGTTGACTGGTTTAGCGTCCATCGAAGGTGACGCCAACCTTATGAACTTAACGACAGGCTTTGTGGACGTCTACTGTGACAGTTCCCTAAACGGCATTAGGGTTGACGCCAACCTGTGCGACCTGCAGAATATAGGTCTGCCGGAGGACAGTTTCCTCAGCCCATTTCCCCTCTCCCTTGCCCTGTTTTCATGCCCCTTGCTTCCCCACTACTTCCAACAGTTGTAAAAGGTTAGTTGGAGGATCGTGGAACACGAGACGGTGACGAATCGGCCAAGGAAACGCCGGAACGAGGTGTAATCTCCGTAGGAGCTCGTGGAGGGTTTGGTGCGAAGCAGGAGAATTTAGGAGGTTTAAGCGTATATTGAGGTAGGGAATGATCCCTTTAGTCCCTATAGGTTGTGATAGTGCGTTTGGAAAGCATGAATTGCATGTTAATTGTGTTTTTGGGTAATGGTACTTCATGAGGGGTTGATGGGTGGTTTGATCAATTTAACAATGGAAACATGTTGTTTCGAGTTGATTAGGATTCGTGCATGCTAGAGAAGGTGATTCCTCGTATTTTTCTATTGGTTTTAGGGCTGGGAATACCTGAGGTATCAGCCCAGGGTTTCTGTGAAGTTGATGGCCGAAGATCTTGGCGTCAACATCGATTGACGCCAGGTTCTTCAGCTGGGAGCTTAACGGCCAGATACCTTGTCGTTTACATCCCATCGACGGCAGTCGATGTTACCGCCAGCATGTTTTTATGAAAATGTTGTTATATCAGATATTTAATGTTATCGAGCGGTGCAACGATAATTGTGGTGAACCTAGTGCTCGTGGTTTCTGAGACTAGCGTACTGGGTACGCAGTTGGCTGGTTCTTTACTTGTTTACGTGGTGGTCACGTGTAGTGAACTACTAGTGCATGCGGTTACGTGAGTCTTCACGTGGTTTGTGTGTCGTGCACGTGGTTTGTGTACGTGGCAAGTAGTACGACGCCTACCGTGGTTACCTCTCTAGTTGGGTCCCCCAGGTTCTTTGTGAGCCAGGCTGTTAGCTCGGGGCTTTGTCCCGGTACTTGTGTTGTACCATCGAGGTCTGTGTCGTCTGACCTGGACACCCTCACTCCTGTGTTTGAGTTGTACATCCGGCTGAGGGAAAGACGACAGTGGGATAGTGACACTTGTGTTTGTCTTTAGTCACTTGTAGCGCGCTCGTAGTTGGGGGTACAGACACCAGTAGTCAACACTGGTCCCCAGCTAGTCCTTTTCCAGTGCCTCACTCTAGCGAGCCCAGGCCAGGGTCTCCAGAGGTGCCAGGCATGGGCCTGCGACCGTATGGTCTGCAGGTGGTGGTGTTCAGTTGGTCTCCATAGTTGCTTGACCTTTTCACATGGAGCGGCAGCTGGACCTTTTGTCCGTGGCTGTGAGACTGAGAGGTAGACCTGTGTTAGCTTGTCCAAGTCAGTCTCTGGTGTCGCGAACCAGTTCACGTGGCTCGTGTTTGGCGGTCTCTACTTTAGCTCATACACTTGTACTGGTTTGCCGTTTAATTATTATAGTTGTTTTTCGTAGTCGGCAGACGGTAAGTACTTTTACAGCTTTATATCCTGCTTAGCTGTTCTATAAATTGTTGGTACCGTTTACTGCTTTTGTACCTGTGGTTTTGGTTTGCTCGGTTTTGGGGGAGTTCCCTACTGAGCCAGTGACTAGCGAGGCTCACCCCTACTCCCACAGGTGAGGGCGAGGAGGACGTTTCTCGACCGTCGTCCAGTTCAGGGCCGCGTTGTAGCGGTGCAGGGTCAGTACCTCCAGCATTGTAGTCTCAGTAGAGTAGTTAGTTGTTTACTTTCTTCAGTTGTACTTCGGGGTATGCCCCAGGCTCTTGTACCTTCTTTCAGTTTTGTGGAAATATGGCTATGTAAACTTGTGAAATATATATATATATATATATATATATATATATATATATATATATATATAAAATGGTGTGTTCCTTTGTGTTTACACGGACTGTGGTTTGGTATCCCTTGCGAGGGTTCGGCTCATTCGTGGGAGGCGGACTCGAATCAAGTACGTTAACGGTTTAACAGGCTTGGTCGAGGTATTCCGCCATAGTGTGGGTGGAAGAAGTGATCGCGGATGTTACCTTTTGGAGCATGGGGAGATTGTGCGGGGGATGTGGGTCCTTTCTTCCTCTACGAGCATGGTCGGCCGTGGTAGAGGGCATTTTCCGTGTTGATTACCCTGACAAGAAAGACAAAGAGAAAAGAAGGGGATTAGCCACGTGTGTAGTATACAATCCTAAAAATAAAAATAAATGAAATGAAGGGCATGGGGAACGACTTACCATATGGTGGCTTTTAAACCCCTAAAAATGTAGGTGTGTGTGTGTATGCATGTATGTGTGTGTGTATGAAAAATGAGTATAGGGGCCGTGTGGGGCCCAGAGGAGGTAAATGAAAAGAGCCACGTGGGGCCCGGAGGAGATGAAATGTAAATTAAAAGTGAGAAAGGGGAGGGGGTGCTTCCCCGAACAGTAGATGGTGCGGTGGCGCTGCCGGTTGACGGAGGAAGAAGTGGAAGATGCTTCCGCCTCACTCCGCTCCGGTGCACGTGGAGGAAGACGATGGGGATGCCGGCTCCGAACTCCGAGGAATGGGGATGTAGCTTGGCGTAGAAGGCCCCCCTGGCTGGGGTCGAGACGGGAATCCGGCAGGGCTTTGCCACTTTCTTCGAACCCCCCTTACAATGACCCTCGGGGGTCTATTTACAGGAGCAAAGTTCTTGAACGCGCGTCGCGCACAGTCGCCGCGACAGAAGACTGAGACGCGTCCGAGTGGCATGCCACAATTTGCAAGCCTTTGATTTGACATAAAGCGCGATGATTGCGGCATGGTAGGCACATTCAGAATCGTGTCGAGGATGACCGCCGCGTTATTGAAACGCGTCGACCTACCCCGCCGCGACTTCGTTTTAGGCACGTGGGCCATAAATGCAGTGACTTCTGGGGCCTAACGTGTCAGGCCTAGGACCTAATCACGTTGGCACGGACGGACGCAATTCAGAGATTTCGCGTGATTCCGAGGTACGGGTGCTCGAGTGCGACGACTTTGGGTGCTTAGGGCCTGATCGCAGCGGCTAAGGCCGACGCGTCCTTGATTTGAAAACGCGTCGGGGCGGCAGGACGTGGTAAGGTATTTATGAATTTGATTTATAAAAAACTTGCCCAAAACCGACATTGGAGTCGCGGCGCCTATAGCGGACGCGTTTATCGTATTGGACATTTTCCTAAAATAAAATAGGTGAATTCCTTTATCGCGTCGTGGAAGGCCGCCGCAATAAGGTCCATTTGGCCTTGTGGCATCCCACATGCCCGGCGCGAGTATGGAATCGCGTCGCACATGTCGGAAGTTTTTCTAATGCGACCACCAAGCCCGTCGCGACTTCAAGAACGCGCCCCAGAGACCCGTCGCGACAAGAAGTGAAAGCCTATGACCTCCGGCCAGCCTTGTAAATGGAGGGGAAGCACCGGGGAAGGATGGGTGAGATCCGAAAATGTCGGGAAAACACTCTTGCAAGGCAATATGAGGGCCATTTGTGGCATTATGGCGCAATATGAAATTTGCCCGCGGTGGAGTCAAAATTGCGTATCTACAGCTGCCACGCCTTGGCGTCTGCTTTGCAGGGGAGCGAAGTGGAGGGACACAAAGTGGAATGCAATGGAGTGAAATTGAGTGTAATGAAATGAAAAGAAATGAAGTGTAGCGAAGTGGAGTGAAGCGGGAGCGAACTGAAAAGTAGACGCCAAGGTGAAAAATAGGCACGCAGAGCAATTGGGTGACTGCCACTTGATAAGAGTCTTTCACCAACACCCAAGGAAGTCACCAGCAGAAAGAAGACCTAAAGAAACAATGCTTGGATTGGAAGAAAGTAAAGTGTGCGCACAAAGGGCACGACAGGAGGTGTGTACGAGGTACACGAAGGAAAGTGCCACGTAGGCCACAAAGGAGAGATCAACTTCCAGCGAAGGGGAAGTACCTAAGGACATGATCTGTTAGGTTGCACCATCGGGGGCGTCTGCCACTACCTCAGGTGGATCTACAGGAGAGATCAACTTCCAGCGAAGGGGAAGTACCTAAGGACACGATCCATTAGGTTGCACCATTGGGGGCGTCTACCACGGCCGCAGGTCGATCTATGGGAGTAAAGACGAAATGTGGAGGGATTGTAACAACCCCAACGCCCAGATCCCCAGCTCCCACCAAGAATCTGAACATCGGGACCGCCGCCCACTGGTCCGGAGACCCGGAAGGGCTAACGGATCGGTCTAACAAGATATGTAATAGAGATTAATAACAACAAGCGTACTAAAGTGCACCACAAGTGAACGAAAAGTGTCCAACACTAAGTAACAGTCTAGTACAGTCCCAAAGTAAATGAAGTACAAGTGCTGAAATAAACAGGAAAGAACACGTCCCTTAGGGGCATACCCCGAGGGTGAAGTACACAAGCTGGGGGAACGCTGCTCACTAGAGACGCCAACTACTGCGGGCCCGTCTCCTCAGTCTGCCGCGGAGGGAGCTGCTGTGAAGTCTCACCTACAAAACAGGGAGTGAGCTTCACGAAGAAGCCCAGTAGGGACTACCAATCTCCCACTAATTCTAACAGCAGAATAGAACTAAGTGCAATAAATAAATAAAGTAGTAAAGTCTATTCTACTAAACAGAGTCAACTGCGGAAGCATGAAAGAAACTACACGATCGTTGGTCTAGGCTACACAGCGGGACCAGAAAACCCGTGTAACCAAGGCACCACAAGAACCCAACTATAAACATAGACAGTAGACACTACCTGGACAAACACACTAGCTACAGAATGCTACACTAGTCAGCCAGTCCGGTGCGCCATGCGCCTTACCCTCGACCAACGGTTCATGTCTAGCACCTTCCGTCGGAGTGAGACACGGAACTAAAAGTAAACACAATTGTCGTAGTCTGGATGGACTACGGTCCCACGCCTGACCCTTCTAAATGGTTCCAGAACCACGTAGAGTGAGGCAGTGAGAAAAGGGTTAGCTGATCTGCACCGTACGAGCTACCAACTATCCGACGTCCCAGACTCAGCTAAGAGAGCTCTACAAATGACTCACGTCGCTGCCCCACCATTTTCCCCTACTACTACCAGAGTCAACGACTCGAGCAAACCCCGCCGCCCGGAGCAACCCCCTCTGACACAGGCGCGCGGGGACCGGGGGTCCCAAGTAACGGTAACAACCTGTCTCGCGGACAAGCCCTCAAGTGCCTAGCACCGGGCGAAGAGACTAGAGTAGCACTGCACTAGGAACAGCACAGGTGCCAAGAAAATCGAGTCGCAGCTGAAGCAAGACGTCAAAACATGCTGACAGTCGCTCTTGGTCAGAGAGGCGACTTATCGGCATGTCGTGACCAGAAAGCGACGGCTCTGCCAGTCGCAACAGGAATCTGGAAGGTGGCCCTTGCACCCGTCGCGATAAGAACGCGCCAGCTAAGGGCGCCGCAACAAGCCCAAGTCTGCTGGATGTGACACGTACCCCATCGCGACCTCATCGCGACGGGGTCGGCAGTCGCGATCCAACCAGACCACGAACTCCTGACCGTGACCACGTACCTGTCGCTTTTGCTAGACGCGATGGGTCCGGGGCATGTTCAAGAGAACGCGACGCAACGATACATCGCGACTGGTCGCAACTGGGAAGCCCGTCGCGACCACAGCCGAGTGCCCAAACAGAGCACCACACACCCCAAAAACCACAAAACGATACAACATGGGGAGGGGAGGCCTGGAAACATGGGAAACATGATATTATCATCCAAACCACCCCAAACAACCCCATGCATGTCAAGGAGGTAAAGCTACACTCTAACCTCACATGCACAACATGAAAACTCTTCATGGACACCCCAATCCAAGCATGAATTCAACCAAACCAGCATCATGCAACCATCACACAAGGATCATGAAGCACAGTGCACATCCTAAGCAAGGATCCTAGGCTTGGAGAAGGGGGTTTGGCCCTATCATGTTAGAGCTAGGGGAAGGATTGGGTTCCCTACCTCAATGTGAAGATCCACCCAATTAGGGCCTTCTCGTAGGCTAGCACCCCTTCACCTTCGAGCTCCAACGCTCCAAGAGTCACCTCTCGCGAGCCGAGCACCTCCTCTTTGAGCCAATGGAGAAGTTGCACACCAAAAATGAACACACAGTAAGGAGGAGAGAAAGAAGAGGAGATCTTCACAATCAAACCCACAAATGTACAACCCTCACAAGCACAACCAACACTTACCAAGACAAGCCACAAGCCTCCTTCCCAAGCTCCCACGGAGCACACACAAAGGGGAGATCGTCGGAGGAAGAAAACACAGAGCAAAGAGGCAAATGGGGCTTTTGCTCTCAGCCAGAGCAACTTAAACACAGACGTTGAGAACGCGACGAACCTGGTCGTCGTGTTAGCGTTGCTAACGCGACGCCCTCCTACATCGCAATCTTAACATCTGCGACCCTGACGGTCAAAGCTACCACTTGGCGTGCATGCGACGCTGACATCTGATCACGACGGACCAGAGCGTCGCGTTCATGCAAGCAAAGCCACAGGTGTCACCACCTCTCCGACAGCAATATGATAAAAGAACTGTCTGCTGTCAGAGTCCTGTCATGACAGGGCGGCCAGCGTGTTCATAATCAGAACGCGACGGTCACCTCCGTCGCCTTCAGAAGGCGACGGGTCGCTCTGTCACGACCTCAGCCGAGAGGGCAAACCCACAAAGGGGGACAGGTATGTTATAGGGATAATCCAAACAAAGGTTCTTGAGGAATCAGCCTGGAGGCGACAACAAAAGGAGTTGGTACTTGACCCAGAATGGAATATTTCAATTGACTTGGAATCGAAGCGCGAATGGCTCTCAAATTGCATCGGAAGAGTGGATTTCCACTGTGATTTCAATATGCATGTATGCTGGGCTAAAAGAAACACAGTTTAAAAGAGTAGGAAATAACCAAGGATAATATTGTCACGATGGCGTTGAGTCAGGACCGAGGGGTATGCATGGGTCCGTCGTCCTCAGGTGCCAAGCGTAACGGCCTATCCGTGTGGCTAAGATCCTCTGAGATAATCATTGCTTTTGATAAAGGGGAACTCAAATCCCAGATTCCTCAGAGCCACAAGGTCCTTGTGTGCTCTAAAGGTATACATATAGATAACTTGATGGTGGGGGCAGCAGCTGCAGCTTGACGTAGCGCCAATGAGGTAACTCAAATCCTGCTCAAAACTCATTAGCCAAGAAAACACAGATATCATGGAAAACAACATGTATAGCATGGAGCATGGATAAGTAGTCAACAATAGATGCAGCTCAACAATTGTTTGTTTAAACCATGAGGATAAGTGTCCTTTTGGCCAAGGAGTTTGGAGATCAAGATGGGAGGAACCCATGAAGGGGAAGAATTCCATCGATCTGACGCAGACAGGATGCAATGTGCTTGCCCTGCAACACCATCATGAATTTTTTTAGATTTTGGAGATATTTGAATTTTTGTGAATTTTTGGAAATATTTGATTTTTTGTGGGTTTTGGGGGGGGGGATTTGAATTTTTGTTGATTTTGGAAAATATTTGAATTATTGTGATTTTTTTTGGAAATATTAGAATTTTTTTGGATTTTGGAAGTATTTGATTTTTTGTGGAATTTGAAAAGTATTTGGATTTTTATGGAATTTGGAAATATTTGATTTTTTGTGATTTTGGAACATTGCCATGCCATGGCGCCATTAGAGTTATATAAATTGACTGGCGATGGGTCTTTGTTACCTCTCGTTTCATTAAGGAATGCCCAGACTAGGGCGTGCGTTTTAACGTGGCGCCCACGGGCTAATTGCACTTGGTTGACGGTGGAACTACCAAAGCCATGCCTAAAAAGGCGACTGGGTCTGACAGGGAGATGGGGAAGAAAACTTGGAGATAAGCTTGGTATGGGTATTGAGGAGTTGGGTTTAACTTCCTTCCTTGGCACGGCCGTCAGAAGATTCAGTCTTATTTAAGCACTGGGGCTTTGGGATTATTTATGACCATTTGATTGTAGCATACGACCGGATCCGTTTGGATCTCCGTGGGGACTTTGCCACTCTTTGCCATGCCCTATTATGATTGATTTGGTTTTTGATTCTTGCATGCGTACGTCCAGGTCCATTTGGATCCCTGCGGGGACTTTGCCACTCTTGACATGCATTTTGACTTTGGTTTTTATTGGTCATTTGATTTGCCCATTTTGGAGACGTCCTCTTATGACGGAGTGCTTTGGGTTTGTTGCCTTTCCCAGACCACCTCTACTACCCATACTTTGGCTGAATAGAAGGAGAAACAGACATCTTGTGCCTTTCAGGCGTGGCTGTGACAGTGACGGTGTTTACCAGGAGCAATCGGCTTAGGGCGCCGTGAGATGTGTGTAGTGCCCATGCTAAGGGCAAACCTTAATGACCCGGGAGGGAATTTTGGGTTCCTGGCGCGGACCCTCATAACAGGAATGTTGTGATAGCATGGCAATGTTGGAATATTCATCTTTTTAGGGTTTTTGATAAAATATAGTAAATTTTTAACATAAGAGTTTTTGAGGGTAAAAGGGGATGATGCCCTGCGCTGGGGCGAGACTCCGAGGCTAGAAGAATGTACAATTTTATTTGGAAACTAAAAAGACAAGTGGGGGCTAACACCCCGAAAGAGGGTAGAGAGAGGACGAATGCCCTGCGTCGGGCGAGACTCTGGGGTCTACCAGAATTTACATTTTTATTTAGAAATTAAAAGGACACATGGGGACTGAAGCCCCGAAACAGTGGGAGAAAGGTCGAATGACCTGATTGAAAGTGGAGAGGAGGGAATTGCGGAAAGACTTTGAGACTCCGGCGGGGCCAGAGGGATTTGAAGAAGAAGGAGGGTGTGATGCCCTGAGAGAGGAAAAGAATCCGGACAGACCAGAGGAGAGAAAAGAAAAAGCGGGCCGCGAGGGGCCAAATAGGGAGGTGCGCCGCGTGGGGCGCAGGAAGGAGACGTGCCGCGTGGGCACAAGAGGGAGATGTGCCTCGTGGGGCACTGAATGGAGATGTGCCTCATGGGGCACGAGAAGGAGTTGTGCCTCGTGGGGCATGGAAAGGATTTGTGCCTCGTGGGGCACGGAAAGGAGTTGTGCCACGTGGGGCACGGAAGGGAGAATAAGGATTACAAAAAGGGGCGCAATACCCGGTGCAAAAAAATGAATCGAAGAAAAGATGAAAATAAAATGCCTCCCGTGGGAGGGAATGTGGAGAACCCACGGGAAGGTGCTGAGAAGCACGAAAGATGATTGAAAAAAAGAAAGAGGAGATGGAGGCCCCCTGGTCTTTTGCCTTTCCTGGCGTTTAGGCTTCCGCTTGGGATCGACATTTTGACCCTCAGGTATTTCCTCATAAATTTTGCCCAGCGGCAGATGGTCTTGCTCTTCTCACAGGGATTGAACGGCTCTCAATGATTGGAGGGTTGTTAACGTCCGTCGGAGTTTCAAGCAACAGTGGTAACTCCCTTGGAATGTAGTGCGATGAAGGAGTGGGGAGTTCCACTGATAGAGTTGGAAGCAACAAAGAGGGGACTGTGCCCAAAGATTGTATAGCGTTGACTATGGAAGGGGCAGGACCCTTTGAGCAATTGATTGTGCCAACGCTTCACTGGAGTGGGAAGGTTCACAATGACGGTGTGAGGGGTCATGAGAGCTTGGAGGGGGAGATTCCCTATGAGTATTTTAAAATGACCCTGTTGGCAACGGGTATGAGTGGCATAGATTTAGAAGGCCTCTTGACGGCCATGATTGGAGGGGAGGACTTCCGTTCGGTGAATGTGCCCGGTATTTTGACAATGACCAGCATGTGAGGAATACAGTCCTAGATTTTAAAAAGCATGCCCGGTCCCAAGGCTTCCTTCTCTTGCTGACGCTTGCAATCCTCAAATGTTTGCACCCGCTCCGTTGGATGGGGGTGGATGTGGATGGAGTGGAAGGCTGTATGGCCAGTGGGGGTGCGATGGTTATGAAGGGGAAGATTTGCTCGGGTTTGGTTGCCAATGGTGTTGGCATAGTGGAGGGTGTAATGGTAGGTGTACTGGTGGGTGGAGGCTTATTTATGGAAGGTTTGGTAAATGTGGATGGTAGTGTAGGAGGCGTAGGTAAATGGCGTACGAACATGACCTCGGAAGGTTCATCGTCGTAACACGAAGTGGTTTCGCATATAGGTTGGGCATTGGCAACTTCAGCCCGAGCAACAGGCTGTGGTGGAGGTAAGGGAATCGGCATGGGAGCCGGAGCAGGTGCAACGTAGGGCACAGGAGCTTCTTCTTGAATGGGGGCATCGTAGGGCCCAGTTGGAGGTTGCTGAGTCCGAAAAGGACAAATCAGTGGACGCCTAGGTGGAGGCATGTTGCAGTAAATGGGAGTTTGCGGAGGTGTATATGATGTGGATGTTATAGGGTAGCGAGGTGGATGGTGGATGGCGTCCACTGATCCATTCTCTTTTGGATTAATTTGATGAAAAAGGTCTACGATCGGAGAGACCATCAGATGTGTCTGGATGTAACATCCCCGCTCGTAGAGCTCTTCCATCATTTAGATTTGGTTCATGGCCAAGATGTGCTTGAACCTCGGAGTAGAGTTGGAAATGATTATTTAAACTTGCTCTGACTCCGAGAGCACATTTTGCAGGCGGGTGGCCATTGACCTCCAACGGTCAGCAAATTGTACAAATGCCTCGTCGGCCCCCATCTTCTCGGATGCTAGATCCACGATAGATAGATAGGGGCTGATGCGATCTTTGTACCTTTGAAGGAATTTTTTATGAAGGGGGCGGAAGTCCCCTGCCTCACTTGGTTCTTAGGAGGAGAACCATTCGAGTGCAGGCCCTCAAGAGATTTTCTAAATAAAAATGCCAAGGTAATGGGATCACGTTGCCAACGTGAAGACTCATAGAGGAATTCCTTGACATGAAGGTAAGGATTACCCGTGCCATTGTACAATCGGTACACTGGCATCTCCAAATCGTTCAATTTGTGGAGAAGAGCATTTTGGAGTGGAGTGGGTTGCTGCTGGGTATATGAGGGAATACCTGGGGGTGTTCTTGAATTAGCGGGCCTTCCCAAGGGTTGGTCCGTACGGACTGGAGCACGGGAGTGCAAATGGCCAGGGGGTCGAGGTGATGGAGAATGTACTGGGGTAGGTGGCGAAGTTGCCGGAATATACAAAGGTGGGTGCCCGGGAGAAGGAGAGAGGGGAGGAGTCGCACCCTCAACTAAAGATTGAATCAAGTTGAGTTGTTAAGGGGTGAGCTGATCCAAGGCATGCAGGATAGTCTGCACAATGGGATCCTGGCGGGGGGAAGGCTCTTGCCAGGTTCTGATTGGGGGCAAATGTGAGGGGACATCAAGTTGGTTAGTGCGCGGTGTGCACACGTAACCATAGGAGGTAGAAGGCTACCCCTCATGGTGGTGAGATGGACGGACATGGGACTGAAAAGATGGAGACTTGACATTATCCTCATAGTCCATATAAAATTAGCATGGTGGTGTGGGTCCATTTTTTAACAACAAGTTGAACAAAGATTAAGCAATCAAGATGGTTCAAACCAGTTGTAATGCTTACGCTGTTTTTAGGAGTTTCACAATTATTAGATGGATTGAAAATTGTTGTGTCACTCCAGGTGAGATCCTAGTTGGGTAGAGTATGGAACTTCAAGTACAACTAGAATCACCTTTCACCACGCAATAGGATAACTAACCTGGTTCAATGGAGGGGTACAACCAGCTCGGTCCACCGTGAGGGAATCCACGGGGTACGGAGACTTACGGCGTTCCGGGAGAAGGTTCGCTAGTCCAAAGGGACGGAATGCCTAATGGAGAGCTTGCCTTCACTGGAAGGGTGTGTGGAGCCTAGGATATGAGGGAAGGAGGTCCCCCGAACGATGCAAAATGCCCTGTATGCAACAATTATAGCAAAAATGGCAAAAGGGGTGCGTTCTGTTAGCACTCTGAATCACGGCGGGTACAGACGTCGCGACTTCAAAATCGCGTCCAGTCACTTGGACGTGGAACTGAGAGCCCCAGAAGGCTGTCAGGGCCGCGCCTAGTCCTTGTGGACGGACTGCTGACAAGAACGCGTCGGCCTTTGCCGCCGCAACAATAACGCGTCTACATGTGCCGCCGCGATAGTAAACTGAAACGCGTCCTGCGCAGGGGATGCATTATAAACGCGTCCTCTGTATTGGACGCGAATCCAAACAAGCACCCGAGGACGAAAAATAGAAAGCATGAAGAAGGGATAATGCACAGGAAAGAACAGGGAAGATGTACAAAGATGCATCGGCCTTAGCCGCCACGACAATAAAATGCGTCGGTTCAGGCCGCCGCGACAAGAAAACAACGACGCGTCGGCCTTAGCCGTCGCGACATGGGCAGAGACGCGTCCGGTAAACCGGCCGCGTTCTCAGACCGAATCGCATCCTCTGTGTTGGATGCAATTCCAGAAGGCCAACCGAGAAATGAAAAAAATGTAGGAAACAACAGGATGTGTATAAAAAGAAGACAAAAAATAGAAATAAAATCAACACACAGCATGCTTGCAGGGTATAAAGCAAATAAAAAGAAGAGTGCCACATGGGGCACGAATGAGGGGGTAATCAAAAGGAAAACGCAAAAATAGGTCCCACCATGATCGCCAATCTGTGGATACCGTTTTCCGTTCCCCATTTTTAGGGGGGTTACCGAAGAACGAGTATGCCACAAAGGGGGATATGATGATGGTGATGATCGGGGTGGGGTGTGATCGTGATTGCCAGGCATGCGAGGGTGCTGAATGGAGGGATGCACGATGAGGGGTGCAGATGGAAGAAGTAATTGCGGATGTTACCTTTTGGAGCGTGGGGAGATTGCGTGGGGGATGTGGGTCCTTTCTTCTTCTACGAGCACGATCGACCGTGGTAGAGGGCATTTTCCGTGTTGATTACCCTGACAAGAAAGACAAAGAGAAAAGAAGGGGATTAGCCACGTGTGTAGCATACAATCCTAAAAATAAAGAATAAATGAAATGAAGGGCATGGGGAACAACTTACCGTGTGGTGGCTTTTAAACCCCTAAAAATGTAGGTGTGTGTGTGTATGCATGCATGTGTGTGTGTATGAAAAAGGAGTATAGGGGCCGTATGGGGCCCGGAGGAGGTAAATGAAAAGTGCCATGTGGGGCTTGGAGGAAATGAAATGTAAATTAAAAAGGAGAAAGGGGAGGGGGTGCTTCTCCAAATGGTAGATGGCGCAGTGGCACTGCCGGTTGGACGGAGGAAGAAGGGGAAGACACTTCCGCCTCGCTCCGCTCCAGTGCACATGGACGAAGACAACGGGGATGCCGGCTCCAAACTCCGAGGAACGGGGACGTAGCTTGGCGTAGAAGGTCCCCCTGGGCCGGGGTCGAGATGGGAATCCGGTAGGGCTTTGCCGCAGTGAGTGGACCCCCCGGAGAGACGGGAATCCGGCAGAGCTTCGCCGCTTTCTTCGAACCCCCCCCCCTACAAATGATCCTCGGGGGTCTATTTATAGGGGCAAAGTTCTTGAATCGTGTCACGCACAGTCACCACAACAAGAAGATTGAGACGCGTTCGAGCGGCACACCGCGATTTGCAAGCCTTTGATTTGACATAAAGCGCGATGATTGCGGCATGGCGGGCACGTTCAGAATCGTGTCGGGGATGACCGCCGTGTTATTGAAATGCGTCGACCTACCCCGCCGCGACTTCGTTTTGGGCACGTGGGCCATAAATGTGGCGACTTTCGGGGCCTGGGGTGTCAGGCCTAGGACCTAATCACGTCGGCACGGACGGACACGATTCAGAGATTTCGCGTGATTCCGAGGTACGGGTGCTCGAGTGCGATGACTTTGGGTGCCTAGGGCCTAATCGCGGCGGCTGAGGCCGACGCGTCCTTGATTTGAAAATGCGTCGGGGCGGCAGGATGCGGTAAGGTATTTATGAATTTTATTTATAAAAAACTTGCCCAAAACCGAAATTGGAGTCGCGGCGCCTATAGCGGACGCATTTATGGTATTGGGCATTTTCCATAAATAAAATAGGTAAATTCCTTTGTCGCATCGTGGAAGGCCGCCGCGATAAGGTCCATTTGGCCTTGTGGCATCCCACATGCTCGGCGCGACTATGGAATCGCGTCACACATGCTGGATGCCTTTCTAATGCGACCACCAAGCCCGTCGCGACTTCAAGAACGCGCCCCGGAGACCCGTCGCGACAAGAAGTGAAAGCCCATGACCTCCGACCAGCCTTGAAAATGGAGGGGAAGCACCGGGGAAGGATGGGTGAGATCCGGAAATGTCCGGAGAACACTCTTGCAAGGCAATATGAGGGTCATTTGTGGCATTATGGCGCAATATGAAATTTGCTCGCGGTGGAATCAAAATCGCGTGTCTACAATGAGTATCAGTCTCTAAATCACGACGTCTGGGCACGATGATATCGTGACAGGTATACCCGTCAGATTTACCTCAAAAAGTGACCATTTAGACCATCGCATTTTACATTTGTTCTGACAGAATCCGATAGCATAAAACTGTGTGCCACATAGGTTTTAGTACATGTCCGAATCGCGGCCGTATAGTACGTCATGATTTGGTCTATTTTCCCACCCTGTGTTTACGTGCATGGCTTTTGTATTTTAAAGTCATATGAACGCGTCGTCACGACATCGTGATTAAGAGTCACCAATCGATCTTGTACCGGTTGCCCTTGAATGCGTCAATCATGGCCGTCGTGTTTCTATATCGTTTGTCGTGAGTGCGTCAGTCAGTCTATTGTGTTTCTGTCCCGTAATCATTCCCACATCGATTCCTTTTGAATAGGTGTCAGTCAGTTCTGTTGCGATTTAAACGCAACAGGTAAACCCATTACGATTTATTGTTTTCACACATAGTTGTATTTTGACTGTGTACGGTCTTTTGAATTGCGGCGCCTGAACCCGTCACAATTCAGTGGCCAACCTGAGACTGTTTTCTTTAGATGTACAATTAACCATATGCATATCTTACTGTGTCATCATGTTATTTAGTTGGCCAATGGCCTAAAAGTCATTAACCCACATGAAAGCTATAAGAACATGAATCTCTATTCTAAATTATTTTAATGATTACTTGACTCTGTTTACCAAGTGAATGCTATG
Organism: Colocasia esculenta; assembly: GCA_014218235.1. Taxonomy (NCBI): domain Eukaryota; kingdom Viridiplantae; phylum Streptophyta; class Magnoliopsida; order Alismatales; family Araceae; genus Colocasia; species Colocasia esculenta. Next base: position 156,218,572 of record CM024754.1, read on the forward strand.
TGGTATGTTCATACTTTAGCTTGATAACAATTGAAAGTGTTACATGTTAAAAGTACATAAATCATGTGATAGTCTTAATTGTTCATACCATGTCATGACTTCTTATTAATGACATTCCGTTATGTTCTAAATCGATGGATTGTAACATTGAGACACGTTCTACACGACACATTACACTGGTAGGCAGCCCTTTCTTGGGGAATTGGAAACTCTCTGTCGGTCATTCCATATCGGCAGACTAGGGACCTTTCCACTAAGATCTCCGTAAATCTCCATACTCTGTAGATTCCCTCATGGAGACCGAGTTGGTTGTACCAATGAAGTTCCCAGAAGATAGAAAGCACTTTCGTTCTCATCTACTTCTCGTGAGAGTAATTTTGATACATGGAAACCAAGCCACTAAGTAGGGGTGTTCAAAATTGGTCCAAACCGAAAAACTGAACCGACCGGTTCGGTTCAGTTCAGTTTGGAGAGTATCACAGTTCAGTTCAGTTTGGAGCAGAAGAACCGAAATGAACTGAATATATGTTTATATAATATAAATAATATAATATAATACAAAAGAAGCAGCAGCGCAGTGGTTGGAGCACTCCCTGCCATGGGGCAGGTTGCGAGTTCGAAGCTCGCAACCGCCCCATTAAATGCCTTTTTCTCATTTTTGTCTTATTTCGGTTCAAACCGAACTGAACCGGTTCGGTTCGGTTCGGTTTGACCCCAAATTCGGTTTGGTTCGGTTTTCGCAAAAAGGGGGTCCAAACCGAACCGAACCGAACCGTGAACACCCCTACCACTAAGTGTAATGATTAAACTAATGAATTAAGTCGTTATGCTGCTGAAATTTACTCTGGATCATGTTCACTTGTCTTGATCTCATAATCATTAACATGATCTTTACTACATGACTATCTATTCTTGAAAACCGTATTGACCATAATTGAAATAGAATTACCAAAAATTATTGGAACTTCGGTTCATGACTATGCCTGTGCATATAAGGGCCCAGTCTGGTCCTGGGAGGAGCACCTGAAATACTTATAATCGCGAAAGCATATGATCCATTGAGGTGTCTGGTATTCACCTAATTGAATGCAAGATTGATCTGGGTAATTTCTACATTGTTATTGAATGATTAATTGATTGAACTGTTATATGAGAAATGGCCAAATCTATTGTGCATGTCATCGTTATTGAATCCATTACGTCATTATCCACTGGAATTCTATGGAATTCAACTTGTGCTATTCATTGTACATGTATAGATTATTGAATCTCTTCTATTTGACAAATGATCGTACTGTCATCCATCCCATTGTTAATCGTTCCTTCTCATATGATAAATACCATTGGCTTTTGTTTATTGAATCATTCTCGTACATGTTATATCTTTGGAATTGACCCACATTGATATCGTGATTACCTTTCCATGAGTATTGCATGATAGTATCTTGCCTATTAACATGTTAATTACATAAAGCATGCCCGCACCATGACATGTAAATCATACTGGGCGTTAGCGTGCTCACACCTATTTTCTACAATATTTCAGGTGGCGACTATGAGGATATAGAGAACGATGGGGTTGGGGAAGAGTGAACATCTTCACAGAGTGAACCTGTCGATATAGCTCGTCAGCCAATGTGTTTACAATTAAAAAGTATGTAATAGTTAGTTTTATTTCTACACGAGACTTATGTACTTTGATTGACAATAATGGGCCATATGTTTGGCTCTGATTATGAGATTGTAAGCTAGAATTGATGAAAATGAATAAAGGATTATTTGGCTGGCACTATTATTGTCTTAAGTCTTTTCGTTATATTTAGTTGTCGCTCTGAATTACTCGACTGTTGATACTTGTACTTGTATCACTCACGCTCTCGACATTTAATTCTGTTGCTAAATTTCCGGACGTGACATTCTAGGTGTCATGTATACTTTCTCTCTCTTCTATCTCTCTCCTTTTTCATTCTGATCTTTGAGCCACACATTTGATCTAGTGGGCATAGGGTTCTTCAACTTCATGGATGGGGACTCTATGACTCTGAGCATCCTAAACAGTCATCATACCGCCGATCTATGCTCTCTTTTACTACATTATTTTCCCGTTGTTGGCCTAAGTGCAGATATAGTGGGCGTAGGTTCGTCCAAAATGAATGGATGTGCTCTATGGCTCCGATAGTCCCAAATGGCCAATCTATGTCGGCATTTTGCACTGGTGTGAGCCACACCTCTACGCACACACATGCACAAAGCTGTCCATGTTCTCCGGTGAGGATATGGCCATGGGGTTTGTCCCTTCCATGGAAGGGGCTCTATGGTTCAAGACCTCAAAATGACCCCTCCACTATGCCCGTACATGTTGTATTCTATGTATTCTATTTTTTGCAAATGTAAACTCATGTTGCTTCATTGCATATGCTTCCATCTATCTCTATAGGCCACTTGGCCCTTCTTTTTCCGATCTTTTCAAAATGGTGACATAAGTTGGGTGTCTGCCAATGCCCCAAGCACTTGGAGTGTATCCAAGAAGATCCTGAGCTTGCCCGGTGTTCATATAGCAGGCAGCTAACACCTACTATGTCTGGGGCAGCACCGAGAGATCATGTATGGCCTTTCTATGCCATATGGTCATCTCTTATAAGCCGATATTCCCCTCATTCTGGGTTCCACTTACCGGTACGGTTCCTACCGCCTGGGCTAGATGTGGCTCCAATGGACACAGACATGCCATCGGCCTCCCTGCAGGTTAGGCAACCCCCTAACTTAGTCCGGAGTGCCCACCAGATGTTCACTTTCCCCTCTGAGTCACATCCCCTATGCCAAAATCATCCCGGGGAGCATGCATCATAAATTTCTTGGACGTCATGCTATATTTCTTATGTTTCAATCACCACTACGATTGTTATCGCAATCGTTGGTTTTAAACCACACCATCAGATTTCATGCTTTCTCTAGCGTATTTTATGTGTTGTTGCCTCCCCATTCGTGCCATGATCAATGAGCGTTAGGCCCTCATATGTTGATTCTAGGCTGGAAGTTGGGCTAAATTACAATGCCATTAATGGCTCACATTTGACCCTTGAATCTGTCTAGGCAATATCGGGACCACTCATAGGCTTGTCCTCAGGGGAGCGATGCTTAGACCCTCAGGTTCGTCGCCAACCGCGTATCCCATTATGGGGGCCATCTTGGACTTTTCCATGAATGGTTACCCATTTGCACCCCCCCCCCCACCCATCCAACAAGTCTCGGGGAAAGGGGGAGGTTCTGTCGTAATATCGCCGAATTTTTCATTTAACTAATGTCATATGTTTAATTGAATAAATAATGATGCTCAAAGGACATGACAATTACTGCAGCGAATACAGCCTCCTTGGCATGACCGAGTGGTGGGCATGAGCCATTTTTATGCTATGTTGGGCAAACTAAGGACCCGCACTATGGCATTGATTCGACAATGGAGTTAACTATCCATGAGCTCTTGTATTAAATAAATAAAAATAATATAAAATGTCTTAAATAAAGCACTTTCTAGTTGATCAAATTGGATAAAAAAACTCTACATGAAATAAATTTCAAAAAAAGGATTAAAAATAAATCATGCTCACAATAATAATAATAATGACGACCCTCCCCCGCCCTCCCTGCACAGTCCCCCCCTCTCTCCCTCCCCCACTCCTCCTCTCGACGACAGGACACCGCCGCCCTGCCTCGCCACCATCATCACCTCCAGCTCGCCGCTGTCACCGCCTCCGGCTCGCCGCCCTGCCACCGGTATGCCCCCTCCGACAACCCTCCCCCCCCTCCACCTACATAGTCCCCCCCCCCTCCCTAACTCTCCCCCTCCCGACGACCCTCCCCCCTCCCCCTACACAGTCTCCCCCTCTTGACAACCCTCCCCCCCCTCCCCCTGCACAGTCCCCCGTCCCCTTGCCCCTACACAATTCGCTCCTCCCCCTCTTGACGACCCTCTCCCCTCCCCCTGCACAGTCCCCAACTCCCTCCCCCCTCCCCCTCCCGATGACCCTCCCCCTGCCCCCCCCCCCCCCCTGCACAGTCTCCCCCTCCTTAAGACTCTAAAAATTGTGGGCAGAGCCTTTCTTTCTCTTTATTTGAATTTGTTTCACATAAGCATTCAAATTGAAATAAAGTATTTATTTTTATTTGTTTCACATAAGTAATTCAAATTGAATTAAAGTATTAGTTTTGACAGTTACATCATATATTTTTGTTAATTTTTTCTATCAGTGTGCCAAATGTTCAAATGATCAAACATAATAATTAACCTCTTCACAAGTAAAATCAAATATAAAAAAATAATGAGTAAACTGATCCCTTAACTAAAAGGAATAAAATTTAATAAAAGCCTTAGGGAGGAGATGATCCTGCGCACGAGATAGCCTAGTGTTGGATCACATAGTTTTGGTGATCCGGCACTGATTCACTCAGAATTAATGATTCGGCGCCATATCATGTCCCCCTTTCTCTCAAACCCCTCTATACATGAAGAATAAAAAAAAGTAATAAAAATAGAGATAATAATGATAATAATAATAATAAATGTAAAACATACGAAAACAAATAAAATTAAACCAAAATCGAATAAATCAAAACAATCTAAACTAAACAACCAAAAATCATGAAATAAACATAAGTCGAAATGACAAACTAAAAAAAACTACAAATCAGATCTCAAATAATAACTTCAAGTCATGAAAATCCCGAACCAAGCAAAATTCAAACTTAAATGAACAATGAAAATATATATAAATAAATGAATAAATAAATATAATAAGGAAACAAAGTGAAAGATAACAAATCCCACATGAAAGAGAATCAAATATGTTCAAACCATATCACGTAATAATTGCAAGTCAAATGAAGCAAATCATGATAAACAACAAAAGAGATCAAATCAAATCCATGCAAAGAGAATCAAATAAAAATCATCTTAAAATGATCAAGTTAATTTAAAATAAACTTTGTCTTGGTAACAAAAACCATGTATGATACCTATAGCTTATGTTATGCTATCTTTATCAGATGTCTCCTACTTCGGCCATAAGGTCCCTTTTTTTTGGCGACTAATCAAGAGTTGTCTCCCCCAAAAGGGAGATGTAATTAATGTTGTTGCACCTGGCAACGACGGGTCTTTGGTCCCGACCTGATACCCATGTTCGTTTGACGAAGTCAAACGGTGCGCATATAGACATGAAGTCCTATGACCCTTGGAGGTAGAACGCATGGTCATCTGTGTGACTGGCACACCTGCACTTTATGATTGTAAATCCATCTCCCATCAATGGCCCATGGCCAACATGTCAATCAAACTTATATTTGCACTATGATCATGTTCACACACATAAACTAAAATTAGATCCAATGGATCAGAAAATCTATTTCCACATACACTCATCTTAACCACATGATACAAACTCAAAAGTACTTTTCTCTGCTCCCCAAGATCACATAACCATTCATACACAACTATAAAGAATGCTACAAACGAGCTATAACCAAAGCAAAGTAATAGAGCACACTAATCTACATAAATATGCTTCCAATAATAATATTGACTGCCAAAGTAAAGTCAAATACTATACCTACAAGAAAGAAGTGCCAAGAAACCAGTCAACTCCGCCTCACCAATATTGCAACACGACATCAAACCTCGCCGAGCTACCGACCGAAGACCTACCTACATCTAAAGACAAGAATGCAAGCTAAGTATGAAACTCAATGGGAATCACTGCCACATCCACCTCACACATGGTACAAGAATGATAACCAAACCCAAGCTCAAGCAACTATGATCGAAAATGATCATTCTTCTAAGGAACACATGGCACATAGCCTAGCTCACAACCAATGTCCAACTTACAACCTTGTCCCCCAAGGAGGGCCTCAAGGTCGATCACAGCCCAACCAAAGTCCAATGGCATGACCACACAAGCACCTATCCACTTGACCCATTCGTGACCACTAACAGTAGTAGGATTTAATTTCGAGAAATGATCTTGGTTGGCTAGGTTGCGTGGCACCAGTATGTATAACCAATAACAACCAACACTAATCCAAAAGGCTATGAGTGATGTCCAATTAATAGTACAACATAGATAATATCCAATAGATGAAGCCCAAGTACAATATCAAAACCCACTAATCCAAATCTAAGACCAACGTGGTTTAAAGCCAAAGTACAAATCCAACAAATCCAATTTTAAGGCCAAAGCAGGCTCTGAGCTAAAGTGCAAATCTAGCGATCCAAATCTGAGACCACACTTAGTCTAGAGTCAAAGTCCAATCCAAAGTCTGAAGATCAAAGAGTCCAAAGTAAGCCATGTACACCACAACACACGTATATGTGACCATTCGAGGAAGGCCACCATGAACAGTTCCAAAGGGGTCAGCCGAGGGGTCTATTGACTCTCCTCTCTAATTATCTTGTCTTTACACCCTAAGAGAACTCCGAACTTTCCATAGGTGAGGTGAACCAAACAATTAGTTAGGGTCTCGTAAGTCTCCACAATCCAAGGTCTGTGCCCTAACCATGTGCACTCAACAAGTGAACTCTGCCACTCTTAGTCTATTCCCCTCACCCAGACTCAGGTTAGTGAGAGGGTCCTGAATAGACTACAACCGGATTAAAATAGACATCCAAATTCCAAATCCCTCATACCTAATGGTGTCACAAAGAGTTGTGGTCCACAACCTATAGGTCTAGACTCATGAGTAAAGCCAACAAACCAACCAAAAATCCATAGGGAAAACACACACCCAAGTGCGGCACAAGTGCAAGAGCAATTTAACAACTGGCTGCCCTGAGCAACACATAATCAAAACACGACATGTCAACTATCACCCTATCAACCAAAACACAATGGGTTGGGGTGTCGCCTTATCAGATGCTACTCCTTGGTCTATTGTCTTATCAAACAGACAACCAAGAACTCAATGTTCTACATGGCATCTCAACCAAACCATCTATTAAATGATAATTATCAACGGAAACCATGAAAATCCCTTTAACAAGATTTCTAATACACCACCCAATGGTAAAAGACTCTAATCAAACCTTAAAATAGATTAACTCAATGCATTCACCAAGACTCCCCCCTCTCACTGACATGAACAGAGCTAGAGTTAGATCTAGAAGCTCAAGGCAAAACTCTCAAATCATACGTCCCAAAATCATTAAATTAACTCTAGTGGTCCAACAATGTGATAGGAATGAGACACATAATTATTAGTTTTCAAACACCTAATGACTAGAGCACAGTAAATTGATCATCCTTGCCCTATCATAATCCCACCATGGAACATCAATACATCATGTACTCCCTTCTATGTTTCTCATGTTCATGGGAAGCTAACACAAACTATTAAACCACATCCAATTCTCCTTAATCCTTCACTAAGCATGTGACACACACCTAGAGCATAAGAATCTCGTACATAGAGGAGAATCACTTATGGAACTCCCATAAATCCACTCTACCTCACAAGCATGAAGTGAACTGTGAGTCAGAGGGTTGCTATTTTTGTTCCAAACTCAAGATTCCCACAACCACAATTCACCAAATATAAACCACGATATCCTTTACTAATCTATAATCACATATCCAAAATTCAGCTACATACAATTAGCCGTTAAATCACAGGAAAATCCATAATACCACACTCTTAAACCATCCCTAAGAAGAAACCTGAGTAAAGCATAACAATCAATGCCCACCCAAATCTTCCACAAATGGGGTTCATAAATATGTACTTTGTAGGCATATCAGTCCTTAAGTTCCACACCAAAAACCATGAAGTATGACCCAGTCTATGGAGTATATGAAGCTACACAACAAACATATACAAATATTGCATTCAAAGTTTAATTGCAACCATTATGCAGTGGCTAGATCTAAGCATGCCTCCGGTTACAATAAAAATGCTACAAGCATGTCACACATGCTAACATCTTTCCCCATCTCATTAACCAAGTATGATCTACCAAGCCAACCGTTGGATTGGCCCCAAATTTAGATATGTTAACCTAACATGACCTTATATCATCTAACCAATCGGATAAGGAGATTATTGAAGAGGGAGCAACAAATGAAAACACAAGGGTCACACAGTTAGGTCTGAGACTCCTCCAACCTTGAGTCTTCATCCCCTTCAACTCCCCAAATTGGAGCCTTCAAGTGCTAGGCCTTGCTTCTAATGTCTCCTCCTGGCTTCCCATGACCCCAACACAAGCTTCCTTCAAAGATCCTGCAAGAGAATGGGATTAGGAAGCTACCAAGAGGAAGAGAAGAATAAGAAAGGAAAGTTAAGGATGACCTTCCAAAACTCCAGAAGAGCTTCCCCTAAGCCAAGAACAAGAAAAGTATGAGGGGATAGAGGGAAGGATGACCTAAGAAGAAGAAAGCTCTAGAGAGGGTGGCAAATGAGGTAAACTTGTATGGAAGAGAAGGGGTTATTAAGGCTCAAAGGTAGATGAAGGTAGCATAGTAAGGCTCAGACGTACTGTGCGATTACTGTGCTATCGCGACTGTTACTGAACTGCTACTGTCCTAGAAGTGACTACTGTTGTATTCTACTAGTGCACCGTTGTGCAACCATACACGCTATCTCGTTACATGCTATCTTGTTACATGCTATCTTGTCATACGCTCTACTTGCTCTACTTGATACTGCTATCTTGAGTTATTGTGTTCTATCGTGACCAGATGCATTCAAGTGCTATACTCTCTCGTTGTCTATTGACAATAAAAGTGCTGCTATATTTTCTCTCGGCTATCTATGGATAACCAAAGTGCCATACTATTTCGATTGACGAAAGTTAATCAAAAGTGCTATACTATCTCGATTGATGAAAATCAGTCAAAGTGCAATTTACTCTTTACATGTCTATCTACTATCTCTCTCCTTGCTATACATGTCGCTTGCTATTCTTGACAATGTCGTTACTTGCTATTGTTGTTATCGTTTCTAGCGTGACTTGACTTTAATCATCGTGCTATACTTGATTCATCTGCTATTTGAACCATGTTGCTTGTGCTATTACTTTCTCAACTTTACATGACTCTCTCTATCATTAGTTACTCTGCCATTTAAAGTATTAATCATTTAAAGCTTGATTGACTATTAAGATTTAAGTCCTACTGGGCGTTATCACTCACCCTTCGTTATTTGTTATTGTGTCTCAGGTAAGTCGGACGAAGACGTTATACGTACCAATGGGACGGGACTAGAGTGATGAGTGACTTGGAGTCAAATGACGAAGTTACCCTAGCACCATGGAGTCTATTAGTGATTGTTTTAGATTTCTTTTCAATGTAATGATGTCATTGAGCCTTATGTGTGGCTCTGAATTAGTGGTTGTAATAGTCTTAGTGATTTTATAATGAAATAAAGAGTTTATTCCAATTATTGTTTATTAGATGCTCTGATGTTTGTGAAAGTATGTGCAATTGTCGTTACCATACTCGTTGTTCATGTTCTCCTTCGATTATATTCCGCTGCTAAATTGGAGGGGCGTGACAGTTGGTATCAGAACCTAGGATGTCCTTATATGATATTTTAAGTCTAGGATGTAACGTCGCATGCTTTTCGGATCCTTATGAATCATGTGTGTGATGGTTGTAGTAGCCTTGGTGAGGCCAGTGTGGTTTGGACGTGTGGTATGCGCAGGTTTGGCGCAGGTTTGGTCCTGAAACAAAATAGGACCTGCTGTAGCTAATTAGGTGTTGACGGCCAGGTGTGGTCATTAACTGGTTTGACGTCCATTGAAGGTGACGTCAACCTTATGAACTTAACGTCAGACTTTGTGGACGTTTATGGTGGCGGTTTTCTAAGCGACATCAGGGTTGACGCCAACCTATGCGACCTGCAGAATATAGGGTCACTCGAGGGCAGCTTTTCCACTCGGTTCTCCTCTCCCTCGCTCTATTTTCATGTCCTTGCTTCCCCGTGCTTCCAATGGTTGCAGAAGGCTAGTTGGGGGATCGTGGAACGAGTGGCGGTGACCAATTGTGCTAGGAAACGCCAGTGCGAGGCGTGATTCCCGTAGAAGCTAGCGGAGGATTTGTGTGCAAATTAGGAGGATTTAGGAGGTTTAAGTGTGTCCGGAGTAGGGGATGATCCCTTTAGTTCATTCTAATAATCGCTTTAATGTATTCTGAAAGCATGAACGACGTGAAATCACGTTTCTGGGAAGGAAGTGTTCCATGCGGGTTAATGGGTGGTTTGATTAATTTGAATAGTGAAACATGCTTATGGTTTGATTCTAGTGTGTGGATGTTAGAGGAAGTATTTCCTCATGTTTTCTCATGGTTTCGGGACCGAGAATGCCTGTAGAATCAGTTTAGGGTTTCTGCAGGAACTGGAGTTGAGGAGCTTGGCGTCAATATCAATTGACGCCAGGTTCTTCAGCTGGGAACTAGACGGCCAGATCCCTTGCCGTCTATATTCCATCGACGGCAGTCGATGTTGCCGCCAATATGTTTTTTATTTAAATATGCCATGCAGGGTGTTTATTGATAATAAGCGGTGTGTTGGTACTTATGGTGCACAAGGTGCACATGGTTCTGAGACTAGTGTACTGGGTACGCAGTTAGTCAGTTCTTATATGTTTACGTGGTGTTCACGTGTGGTGAACTATCAGTGCACGAGGTTTTGTACGAGACTTCACATGGTTTGTGTGTGACGTGCACGTGGTTTTGTGTACATGGCAAGTAGTGCGACGCCTACCATGGTTACCTCCCAGTTGGGTGCCCCAGTTTCTCTGTGAGCTAGGCTGTTAACTCGAGGCTTTGTCCCGGTACTTGTGTTGTACCGTCGAGGTCTGTGTCGTTGACCTGGACACCCTCACTCCTTTGCTTGAGTTGTACGTCCGGCTGAGGAAAGACGACAGTGGGACAGTGGCTGTTGTACTTGTCTTTTAGTCACTTGTAGCACGCTCGTAGTTGGGGGTACGGACACCAGTAGTCGACATTAGTCCCCAGCTAGTCCTTCTCCAGTGCCTCACTCTAGCGAGCCCAGGCCAGGGTCTCTGGAGGTGCCAGGCATGGGCCTGCGACCGTGTGGTCCGCAGGTGGTGGTGTTTAGTTGGTCTCCACAGTTGCTTGACCTTCTCACGTGGAGCGGCAGCTGGACCTTTCGTCCGTGGCTGCAAGACTGAGAGGTAGATCTGTGTGTGTTTGTCCGAGTCAGTCACTGGTGTCGCGAACCAGTTCACGTGGCTCGAGTGTGGCAGACTCTACTTTAGCTCATACACCTGTTTGGGTTTGCCGTTTATTTAATATAGTTGTTTTACATAGTCGGCAAACGGTGAGTATATTACAGCTTTAATATCCTGCTTAGCTGTTCTATAAATTGTTAGTATAGTTTACTGCTTTCGTACCAGTGTTGGGTTTGCTCGGTGTTGGGGGAGTTCCCTACTGAGCCAGTGACTAGCGAGGCTCACCCCTACCCCCACAGGTGAGGACGAAGAGGACATTTCTCGGCCGTCCCAGTTCGGAGCCGCGTCGTAGCGGTGCAGGGTCAGCACCTTCAGCAGTGTAGTGTAGCTAGTGTATCTAGTTGTTTACTTCTTCCAGTTGTACCTCGGGGTATGCCCCAGGCTCTTGTACTTTCTTTCAATTTTGTGGAAATATGGCTATGTAAAATTTTGAAATATATATATGGAATGGTGTGTTCCTTTGTGTTTTCACGGACTATGGTGAGGTATCCCTTGCGAGGCCTCGGCCTGTTCGCAGGAGACGGACTCGGATCAAGTACGTTATCGGTTTAACGGACTTGGACGAGGTGTTCCGTCACAGTTGGTATCAGAGCAAGGTCTGTGTTAATATAAGGGAACTAGAAAGATACATAGCCTTATTTCGGTCTTTGTACACTGCTGGTAGGGGCCCTGGTTTCTGATAATTTGTTGTTTTATTTTTGTTTGGTGTTTTGTTTATGTAGAAGTTTGAAATGGCTGATAGAAGAGATTGGGGTGGTGGAGGAGATGATCCAGAGGAAAGTACTCAGCGTATGATAGAGAGAATCTGGGAGAGCCTCACTGATATCCAAAGGAGGATGGATCAGCAGGCGTCGGAACCACCGGTTGCAGTGCCACCTGGGGATGGAGAGACTGTACCTATAGTTCCAGTTCCGCCACCGCCAAGAGTGGAGGTGCCTTTTGTAGCACCCTTGCCACCACCACCACCAGTGTTATTAGCAGAGGAACCAGTGATGCAAGTTGAGAAATTTCTGAGATTACAGCCGCCTACTTACTCAGGAGGACCGAATCCAAATACAGCGGAACACTGGTCCATGAGATTGAAAGAGTCTTTGCGACCATGAGATGTTCGGCAGCAGATAAAGTGGTGCTAGCTGCCTATCAGTTGAGGGGTTTTGCATTAGAATGGTGGCGATTGAAGATGCAGACCACCTTCGCAGGCAGGACAGAAGAGGCTATCACTTGGTCGGAATTTCTTGATGTATTTAATGATACATTCTTTCCGATTCAAGTGCAGCAAGTGAAGAGAGAGAAATTTCAAACACTCCAGCAAGGTAACTCTTCAGTTTTAGAGTACCAGATGCGATTTATTGCACTTAGCCGATATGCACCTTATGTAGTATCAGATAATAATATGATGGTTGAGTATTTCATTAGAGGTTTGAGAGTAGAGTTGCAGGATGCAATAGTACCTCTCATGTGTAAAACAGTGGAAGAAGCAGCTCAGAGGGCAGCTACGTTGGAGAGGTCTATTCGGACTCGTCAAGTGAGCGAGTCAGGCTCAGGTAGTTTTCGGCTACCACAGCAGTCAGTTGGTGCGAGTAAGGGTAAAGCACCAGTAGGACCTTCTTCATCAGGCTTTGGTAAATGGGGCCAGAAATTGAAGTAAGCATTTAAAGGTAAAGGAAGAGGATGGGGAGGTCGACAGCAATTTCAGCAAGGTCGTAGTAGGCCAGAGGTGGAGGAGTCGCAGTAGAGTACTACCGGGCAGCCCATTATTCCACCAGGATATAGATGTTATAACCGCAATCATCCGGGACATTTGATCCGCAATTGCCCCTATCGAGAGAGTATGGATATGGAAGGGGTGTGCAGCAGCAGCAGCCGCAGCAGTTTCAGCAACCGCAGGCAGGTCGTGGCAGAGGAGTACCGCAGCAGCGGGGAAGGGGCCGGGTTATGGCTATCACCTGAGCCCAGGCGGAGGCATCGAATATGATCGAAGGTACTATACCCATCTATAACTATTCAGCAAGAGTTTTATTTGATTCGGGTGCCTCTCATTCTTTCATTTCCGAAGAATTTTTGGATTGCATGACTCATCCTTTAGAGGAAAAGTTTTGTGAGTTAGTAGTGGAGGTTCCCTCGGGTGAGTTCCTGCTCACTTCAAGCTATATAGATGAAGCTCCTGTTATGATTGAAGGGAACCAGATGCCGGGTCGGTTATATGCCCTGCAGTTGACAGATTATGATATTATTTTGGGTATGGATTGGCTTGAGACTTATGGAGCAATGCTAGATTGCAGAAAGAAAAGGATCGGGTTTTGTCATCTTAATGGTGCAGTATTTGAATATCAAGGTATGCCTTTTTATACCTCTAAGTTTCTAATTTCTGCAATTAGATCTAAAAAGTTGATAAATGCTGGGTGTGTGGCTTATTTAGCCTCGGTAAGTCTGGTAGAAGCTAGTCAGTCAGTTGAAGCAGTCCCCGTGGTTAGGGAATTTGCTGATGTTTTTCCTGAAGATTTGTCTGGTTTAGCTCCACATGGAGAGATGGACTTTACCATTGAGTTATTGCCAGGTACCATGCCGATCTCTAAAGCTCCATATCGGATGGCACCAGCAGAACTTAAAGAATTGAAAAAGCAATTATAAGAACTGTTGCAGAAAGGGTTCATTAGACCGAGTCATTCCCCGTGGGGAGCACCGGTATTATTTGTGAAAAAGAAAAATGGAAGTTTTTGTATGTGTATTGATTATAGGAAGTTGAATGGCGTGACCATTAAGAATAAGTACCCGTTGCCGAGGATAGATGATCTGTTTGATCAGTTGCAATCAGCAAAGGTATTTTCTAAAATTGATTTGAGGTCTGGGTATCATCAGTTGAGAATTAAAGAGGAGATATAGATAAAACAGCTTTCAGAACCAGATATGGTCACTATGAGTTTGTGGTTATGCCATTTGGGCTGACCAATGCTCCTGCAGATTTTATGGATCTGATGAATAGAATTTTTCATCCGTATTTGGACCAATTCATTGTGGTCTTTATTGACGATATTTTGATTTATTCAGCATCCTAAGAGGAGCATGCATCTCATTTGAGGTTTACTCTTCAGTTATTAAGAGATAATCGGTTGTTTGCTAAATTTAGTAAGTGTGAGTTCTGGTTGAAGGAAATTCAGTTTTTGGGTCATGTCATCTCGGCAGATGGAGTGGCAATCGATCCAAGTAAAGTGGAATCGGTGATATGAAGTGGGAAGTGCCTAAGACAATCAGTAAGATTAGAAGTTTTTTGGGGTTAGCAGGTTATTATAGGTGCTTCATACAATATTTTTCTAAGATTACGGCACCTATGACCAAGTTGACCAGAAAAGGTGTGCCATTTGTGTGGTCCGGTGAATGTCAGAAAAGTTTTATGGAGTTGAAGAAGAGGCTTACAACAGCACCCATATTGACATTACCGGCAGGAAGTGGTGGTTTTGTGGTATATACAGATGCTTCAAGGAGAGGACTTGGCGCAGTGCTTATGCAGCATGGCAAAGTGATAGCTTATGCGTCCAGGTAATTGAAGCCAGCAGAAGAGAATTATCCCACTCATGATTTGGAATTGGCAGCAGTTGTGTTTGCTTTGAAAATGTGGAGGCATTATTTGTATGGCGAGAGATTTGAGATCTTTACAGATCATAAAAGCTTGAAATATATCTTCTCGCAGAAGGATTTAAATCTTCGTCAGTGTAGGTGGATTGAATATTTAAAAGATTATGATTTCAGTCTGGCTTACCATCCGGATAAGGCCAATGTTGTAGCAGATGTCTTGAGCAGAAAGGCATATATAAATCTGATGATGATCAAAGAGTGGAAGCTGTATGAAGAGATAGTGGAGAACTCCTTGTATGTGCCCAGTAGTCAGCGACGGGTAGTACTAGCTGCTAGTGCTGTAGAGCCGTCCTTGTATGGCAGATTGTTGAGGCTCAGAGAGCAGATGTAAGTTTAGCTGAGATTGTTAAAATGGAAGGAGTTACCATTGATGATAATTGTGTGATTAGGCTCAGAGGTAGGTTATTTGTTCCAGCAGAAAGAAAAGTAAAGCAGCAAGTGTTAGAGGAGGCCCATAAATCTAGGTACACTATCCATCCGGGTAGTAGTAAAATGTACCACAATTTGAGGAAGTATTTCTGGTGGCCTCATATGAAAAAGGAAATAGCAGAGTTTGTTGCAAGGTGTGCCATCTGTCAACAGATTAAAGCAGAACATCAGAAGCCTGGAGGTTTATTGCAACCGTTGCCCATTCCACAGTGGAAATGGGATGATATTTCCATGAACTTTGTGGTAGATTTACCAAGATCGGGTTCCGGACATAATGGAATATGGGTATTTGTTGACAGATTAACTAAGGTGTGCAGATTAGTGGCAGTAAGTATGTCTTGGACAGTGGATAAATTAGCAAAAGTTTATTTTGAAAGAATTGTTCCATTGCATGGTATTCCGAAGACTATTGTGTCTGACAGAGATCTAAGATTTACTTCTGGGTTTTGGAGAAGTTTGCAAAAGGTAATTGGTACTGAGCTGAGATATAGCTCCGCTTATGACCCCCAGACAGATGGTCAAACAGAAGGACTATCCAAACAATTGAAGATATGTTACGAGCTTGTTGTTTAGTTTGGGGAGGTAACTGGGAGCATCATTTGGGAATGGTTGAGTTTGCCTATAATAATAGCTACCATACCAGTCTTGGAATGGCACCGTATGAAGCTTTATATGGAAGGCCATGTAGAACCCCTTAAACTGCCATGAAGTGGGGGAAAGGCAGTTAGTGGGTCCTGAATTAATTCAGCAAACCACAGAAATAATAAAGCTTATTAAGGAAAAATTGCAAGCAGCTCAAAGTAGGCAAAAGAGTTATGCTGATAATCGAAGGAGACCACTTCAGTTTGAAGTTGGAGAATTTGTTTTCTTGAGAGTTTCCCCTAGTAAAGGTATTATGAGGTTTGGCAGACTGGAAAGTTGAGCCCAAGGTATGTAGGACTTTTCCAGATAATTGAAAGGATTGGGGAAACAGCTTATAGGCTGGATTTGCCAGCAGATTTTACGGATGTTCATGATATATTTCATGTTTCTATGTTAAAGAAGTGCATTGAAGATCCAACTCAAATAATCAGTTACCAAGGTGGTGACCTGAGGCCGGATATGACAATGCCAAAATATCTAGTGCAGATCACTGATCGAAAGATAAAGAAGTTCAGAAATAAAGAAATTGAGTTAGTTAAAGTGCGATGGGAAAATAGGTTAGGTGGTGAGGATACCTGGGAATTAGCCAAGGAGATGGCTAAGGGGTATCCCTATCTGTTTGAATAAGGTTTTGTATTTCTTTTTAGATGATAGTACTTGTGAAAATGTGTATATTTAAGTTGTTTATGTTTGAATTGTGCTATGAATTTCGAGGTCAAATTTTCCTTTTAGATGATAGTAATGTAACGTCGCATGCTTTTCGGATCCTTATGAATCATGTGTGTGATGGTTGTAGTAGCCTTGGTGAGGCCAGTGTGGTTTGGACATGTGGTGTGTGCAGGTTTGGCACAGGTTTGGTCCTGAAACAAAATAGACCTGTTGTAGCTAATTAGGTGTTGACGGCCAGGTGTGGTCGTTAACTGGTTTGACGTCCATCGAAGGTGACGTCAACCTTATGAACTTAACGTCAGACTTTGTGGACGTTTATAGTGGCGGTTTTCTAAGCGACATCAGGGTTGACGCCAACCTATGCGACCTGCAGAATATAGGGTCACCCGAGGGCAGCTTTTCCACTCGGTTCTCCCTCTCCCTCGCTCTATTTTCATGTCCTTGCTTCCACAGTGCTTCCAATGGTTGCAGAAGACTAGTTGGGGGATCGTGGAACGAGTGGCGGTGACCAATTGTGCCAGGAAACGCCAGTGCGAGGCGTGATTCCCGTAGAAGCTCGCGGAGGATTTGGTGCGAATTAGGAGGATTTAGGAGGTTTAAGCGCATCTGGAGGTAGGGGACGATCCTGTTAGTTCATTCTAATCGCTTTAATGTATTATGAAAGCATGAAACGATGTGATAATCACGTTTCTGGGAAGGAAGTGTTCCGTGCGGGTTAATGGGTGGTTTGATTAATTTGAATAGTGAAACATGTTGTTATGGTTTGATTCTAGTGTGTGGATGTTAGAGGAAGTATTTCCTCATGTTTTCTCGATGGTTTCGGGACCGAGAATGCTTGTAGAATCAGTTTAGGGTTTCTGCAGGAACTGGAGTTGAGGAGCTTGGCGTCAATATCGATTGATGCCAGGTTCTTCAGCTGGGAACTATACGGTCAGATCCCTTGCCGTCTATATTCCATCGACGGCAGTCGATGTTGCCGCCAACATGTGTTTATTTAAATATTACTATGCAGGGTGTTTATCGATAATAAGCGGTGTGTTGGTACTTATGGTGCACAGGGTGCACAGGGTTTCTGAGACTAGTGTACTGGGTACGCAGTTAGTCGGTTCTTTATATGTTTACGTGGTGTTCACGTGTGGTGAACTATCAGTGCACGAGGTTTTGTACGAGACTTCACGTGGTTTGTGTGTGACGTGCACGTGGTTTTGTGTACATGGCAAGTAGTGCGACGCCTACCATGGTTACCTCTCTAGTTGGGTGCCCCAGGTCCTATGAGCCAGGCTGTTAGCTCGGGGCTTTGTCTGGTACTTGTGTTGTACCGTCGAGGTCTGTGTCATCTGACCTGGACACCCTTGTTGCCCAGCTAGCTAGCCCAGAGGGGGGGTGAATGGGTTATTAAAACTTCGATCTCTGATTAAAACCTGTTTACTGAAGGATTGCACAACTTAATAACAAGGTTAGAGTTAGAGCAAATAAGACAACAATCACACAAAACACATCCACAAGACACAAGGATTTTTATCCTGGTTCGGAACTCCTCTCCACAGGAGACCTACGTCCAGTCCCTGAGCAATACCTCAGGATTTCACTACCAAGGGTACAATCCCCCTTATGGATCCTTACACCCAGCCTCAACTGGTCTTCCTTCAACCTGAAGGGAAAACAACCACCCTGGATACCACCAGGTCTTCCTTCGTCCAGAAGGGAACACAACTAAAGAAGAAAATGTGTGTGAACAGGCTTCAGACTCTAGCTTAACAGGCTACAAGCTGAAGCTACCAAGGCCCGAGAGAGAAAGAGATTTAACAAGGTTTTCTCTCAAAGGACTACACAAGCTCTCACAAATAAAATCTACTATGATCACCGAGAGCTAAGAGCTAAGAACTAGGTTGGAGTGGAAGCTTCGCTCTTCTTTTCAATCTTCTGAAGACTCGAAGAGATGGAGTTCTTTCTTTTCGAATTGTAAGCGTTGTTCTCTATCTTCTCCTTCTTGAGTCTTTTATTTATACTTCTGATTCAAATTTGAACGTTGAAGTGTCCGTTGTCTCTTATCCTGGTGTACGTTAGACTGGTCACCAAGGAAGCTTCTGATCGTCAGTCTTTTATCCTTAGTACAACGCCAGAGAAATGTTTTAGAATCTTGTATCTTGCATCCAACGTTGTACAGATGAGTCTTGTCAGATATCTGCAAGCATATCAACAATAAATAGAGGACAGCTAGGACTGCTGTCGATTGTTAGTTACAGATGGAACATATATTGCATATATAGCAAGGCTCCGTTCTGTCTAAAAAGTACGTAGACAGAGTTGCATAGAAATGGAAGATATTGTCTGCATGCATGGGAGATATGATCAGAGAGCATTTAATGCGTAGCAGTCAACAGACAAGATATGACTTTGACTTTTCAACGCTATTAAAAAGCATTATACTGATACAGCAAGAAATTCGATATAAATAATCCCGATGCTTTCATGACTTATGAAATCGTTATGCGATAACAGACAAATCGTTATGACAGAGCATTATCACATTATAATGATGAAATCGTTATGAGTTATAGCAAGTCGTTATGAACACTTATCAAGTCGTTATGAACTGTGAAGAAATCGTTATGACTATCAAGTAGTTATGAACTGTAAAGAAATCCTTATGAACTCTAAAGAAATCGTTACAGCAATCAAGTCGTTATGAATGATAAAGAAATCGTTATGAAAAAGTCTTAACAAATCGTTGCACAAAGCAAATCGTTATGAGAATCAAAGAATTCGTTATGAACACTTATCAAGTCGTTATGAACTGTAAAGAAATCGTTATGACTATCAAGTCGTTATGAATGATAAAGAAATCGTTACAGCAAACAAGTCGTTACGAGTTTCAAAGAAATCGTTACAAGAAGTCTTAACAAATCGTTGCACAAAGCAAATCGTTATGAGAATCAAAGAAATCGTTACGAGGTCTAAAGAAATCGTTACGGCTAGAGAGTCGTTGCGAGTTCTAAAGAAATCGTTACGAGGTCTAAAGAAATCGTTACGGCTAGAGAGTCGTTGCGAGTTCTAAAGAAATCGTTACGAGGTCTAAAGAAATCGTTACGGCTAGAGAGTCGTTGCGAGTTCTAAAGAAATCGTTACGAGGTCTAAAGAAATCGTTACGGCTAGAGAGTCGTTGCGAGTTCTAAAGAAATCGTTACAAGGTCTAAAGAAATCGTTACGACAGTCAAGTCGTTACGGGTTCTAAAGAAATCGTTGCGATGTCTCAAGGAATCGTTGCGATATCGATTTTTTTTTTAATTTTCCGGTCAAAGAGGAATCGTTCTGCGTATCAAAGAAGTCGATACAAAGACTTGGACAGAATGTGAGATGAGACTTACCTGATTGTCTTGAACTTTCATTTTTCTTTATTTCCTGTTCTCAAGGCTCAAGTAATCCATTAGTACTATTTTGTTAATCATCAAATTATATATAAACAAATGAATTATTTATTATGGGGACAGTTTGGTCATCAACCCTTACTCCTTTGCTTGAGTTGTACGTCCGACTGAGGGAAAGACGACAGTGGGACAGTGGCTGTTGTACTTGTCTTTTAGTCACTTGTAGCACGCTCGTAGTTGGGGGTACGGACACCAGTAGTCGACACTGGTCCCCAGCTAGTCCTTCTCTAGTGCCTCACTCTAGCGAGCCCAGGCCAGGGTCTCTGGAGGTGCCAGGCATGGGCCTGCGACCGTGTGGTCCGCAGGTGGTGGTGTTTAGTTGGTCTCCACAGTTGCTTGACCTTTTCACGTGGAGCGGCAGCTGGACCTTTCGTCCGTGGCTGCGAGACTGAGAGGTAGATCTGTGTGTGTTTGTCTGAGTCAATCACTGGTGTCGCGAACCAGTTCACGTGGCTCAAGTGTGGCAGACTCTACTTTAGCTCGTACACCTGTTTGGGTTTGCTGTTTATTTAATATAGTTGTTTTACGTAGTTGGCAAACGGTGAGTATATTTACAACTTTAATATCCTTCTTAGCTGTTCTATAAACTGTTAGTATAGTTTACTGCTTTCGTACCTGTGTTGGGTTTGCTCGGTGTTGGGGGAGTTTCCTACTGAGCCAGTGACTAGCGAGGCTCACCCCTACCCCCACAGGTGAGGGCGAAGAGGACATTTCTCGGCCGTCGTCCAGTTCGGAGCCGCGTCGTAGCGGTGCATGGTCAGCACCTTCAGCAGTGTAGTGTAGCTAGTATAGCTAGTTGTTTACTTCTTCCAGTTGTACCTTTGGGTATGCCCCAGGCTCTTGTACTTTCTTTCAGTTTTGTGGAAATATGGCTATGTAAATTTGTGAAATATATATATGGAATGGTGTGTTCCTTTGTGTTTTCACGGACTATAGTGTGGTATCCCTTGCGAGGCCTCGGCCCGTTCGCGGGAGACGGACTCGGATCAAGTACGTTATCGGTTTACGGACTTGGACTAGGTGTTCCGTCACAAGGGATGTTCTAGGTGAACTGCCATAACCGTGTCTAAGTCAACCACCATACCTATGTGAGAGATTGGGTAAAGCTTGGGGTTATGCTAGGAGCTTAACTATATGTATAAGTACCCTAAGTTTAAGAAGGAAATTAATAAGTATTGTTGCTCGCAGGAACTAGAGGAGATGCCTGGCGAGCATGCACCAATGCACGAATTACAACAGACCGTACAGGGGTTAACTCAAGCCCTTAACAACGTAATTCAAGCAGGAGCAAGAAATGGGGCAGGAGACTTATATGGGAACTTTCAACGAATAAATCCCCCTAGGTTTAATGGAACTCCGGATCCCGATGAAGCTGAAAATTGGGTGAAGGCAATGGAACGGATCTTTAGGGTTATGCAATGTTCAGATCAAGAGAAAGTCCTTCTGACAACCTTCCAGTTGGACCGCGATGCTAGATCCTGGTGGGAAGCTGTCAGTCGACAATTACCCAACATCAACATAGAGTGGGATAATTTTTAGAACTCTTCAACACCAAATATTTTCTGAGAGGATTTGTGAGAAGAAGGAAAATGAATTTGCCAATTTAAAACAACGAATGACGTCTATAGCAGAATATGATGCGCAATTTGAAAGACTAGCATAGTATGCACCGCATTTGAGTACGAGAAGATGAAGGCAAAGAGATTCCTAGAAGGGTTAGAACTGTGTTCTGGGAAAAGTTGGCTCCACTAGACATGAAGTATTGAGTCATGGTATTAAGAGCTCAATTAGTAGAGGACACCATGGAATTTCTTGAAAAGATCCATAAGAGGAAGGTGTTGAAAAGGGAACGTGCCACTCACTTCCAATGATAATAAAGGAAGAAATCCAGTAGACAGCAAGAGTGAAAGGGGAAGTGAAGCGGAAGGAATTCTGTAAGTTTTGTAAAAGCCAGGACATCAGATTGATAACTGTTGGAAGAAATTGGGTAGATGCTTGCGATGTGGAAGTCAACAACATCGAGTCATCGATTGTCCAACAAAGAAGAACCAAACTCCATGCCAAGGACGATTACAAGCCCTTGTGGATAAAAATCATACCATAAAGGTGGACAAGGTATCATCACTAAACCCTTAGATAAATTCATATTATTTTCACGATAGCAAATACCCTAAGTGGGGGAGATGATGGATTGAAATATTTAGAATAAATTGCTAGTTGTATCATATCATATGAATTTGGGGACCAAATTCTTTTTAAGTGGGGGAGGATGTAGCAACCGGGAATTTAATACAAAAAAAATCAAAATAATAATTTCTTAAAACGAAATAATAGAACATACGTACCACTATCATATGTGCAAGAATACATCGAAAAATTTCTTAAAAATTATAAATCAACCCAAACATTATTTCTACGTGTTCCATGAAGAAATTCATGCAACGAAAAATCCGATTGGCCAAGTGTACATTGCAACGTGATGAATTATCCAAATTAGGAAACTAAGTCGGAAAACCGTTAACACAGAAAGATAACGGGCCCATAAATTAAATGAACATGTCGGAGAGACTTTCAACATCAAGTGATGATTAACCATTAACGGGTTTGGACCAATGGACCTCTCATAGCCCATGAATAATTCAAATACAAAAATGCAATAAAATTCATAACTTTATTATTCCCTAATTAAAAAGCGAAAACCTATAAGATAATTCTAATAAATAATGGACTTAGTTAAATGGACCCATTAGAAATTAGTGGGCCAAAATAAGGATTTAAAAAGAAGAATAATGGGAAAATACCCTAAATTCGCAACTTAAATATTACTTAAATAGAAAGATGGGTTTAATGCATTAAATAAGCAATTTGGGTTGGAATTGGATTCCTAAACCTACCTAGTTGCTTGGCCACGAATTTAGCTCCCTCCCAACCCAAATAGAAGTTTTAATGCTTATAAAGGGAAGAGGAAATAGGAAATTTAATTAAATAGGAGTTAGAGTCCTATTAGGAAATAGAAAGCAAAGAAGCATAAATACTCTCCTAATCGCCCAAGGCTGGCCCTAGCTCATTGCTGGGACTTGCTGGAGGTGGAGAAGACCAAGGAGAGGAGGAATTCATGGTGAAAAGGCTTCATCAAGCTTCATCCCGAGTTCTTCAAGTTCTAGCCCTAGAAGAGTAAAATGACTAAAGGTAGGCATTCTCACGAGCAAAACCTAATTAATTTCGTCCGTAGATTGTTCCTGTACTAGGAACAAACTCTCAAGTTTCATATTTTTCCATCGAGCCAATCTTTTATGGTTGATTTTGAAATTCTGCAAAAACCATGAACCCGACCCTTCTTCTTTATTCTTGATCTCCATGTATACTCAACCTCGTGCTCTCAAATTTA
Source organism: Colocasia esculenta (assembly GCA_014218235.1). Lineage (NCBI taxonomy): Eukaryota > Viridiplantae > Streptophyta > Magnoliopsida > Alismatales > Araceae > Colocasia > Colocasia esculenta. The sequence goes on from CM024754.1 coordinate 156,241,997, forward strand.
AACTGGAGTTACTGATGGATGTTAGACATATTTTTCCCCTAAAAGCTCTAATTTTCATCCATCCTACGTCACGAATTAAATCTTGCATGATTTTGACGATGTACTGTCGTGATTTAACCTTGACTTGTGTTGCAAGTTCCATACCTCTTTGTGGAGTCGTTTTGAGACCAAGTGTTCAACATAGAACTTGTTACCCTATGAGTCTATTTTCATTTGGCACTGGTTTCTCCAATTTTTGTTGACTGTGCTGAGAGTATTAATCCGAACATGAACACTATGTTAGATTCACATAGTTAGTCACAATACATCTTATTACATAGTCAAACGATCTTTGTCTCTCAATTATTTGCTACTGTACAAAGTATTAGTTGTGATCTAACTAATAAAGGTGGTTTCACTTGATTTGGATCACCCTAGCATTGTTTTGATTTTTCAAACCCACAGGTGTCAAACCCAATCAAGCAGGAGTTGGAAATAGGTAGAAAAAGCAACCAAACGTCATTTTCAGGTAGCGACAGGTCGACACGTCACTACCATAAAGCGACAACATCATGGTCGCGACCCATACCAAAAATTAGACAGTTTCGTGGTCTTCTTCAGAAGGCGACAAAATGATGGTCGCCTTCACTTTCAGAAGGCGACAGGCAATGTGTCGCGTTCTGCCTATGTCCACTTAAGGCCATAACTTTTTATATAGACCTCGGATTGACGAGCCGTTTTCTTTGCTGGTTTCTTCATTCAAAGGGATTCAATATAGTATATTCATGTGTGAGATTTGAATAAAAAATAAATGAGGTATGACCTAAGGAAGTGAAGGGATGGGACTGCATTGGCTTTCTAAAAGGCATACGTCTTGGTTTCCATCGTTTATGTCGTTCCTTGCATGTGTGAGTTTGATCTATTCCAGGAAGGTTATAGAAAGTATTACCATGCATTTAACAACCCATATGAAAGTTAAAACATGTTCACATGATTTTTAATTGATCTTAAGTTCATGATCATGCTCTCTACCTACTGATTATTCACTTTCTTGCCTTGTTAACGAACTTGCTAAAAACGCATAGTTACTTGCTAAAATTGGTCATGCATATTTTAGTACTCATGATACTTGCCATATATAGAGTTTCCAAAAATAAAGTTTCCATTAACGGAGTTTTTATACTAGAGTTTCCATAATCGGATTCACATACGCACTTGAGCGATTCTCACGCGTGGCATGCGCATACACTCTAGCACGATAGAAAAGCCCCTTCTTGGCTTGTGGTGAACTCTCCGTCGGATATTCCTTTCGCCGGACTAGTGACCCCTTGACCAAGGCCTCCGTAAGTCTCCTCTGTCCATGGGTTCCCACATGGTCGACGAGCTGGTTGTACCCTAACACCTATGATACCCTTTAGGGATCGACAAGATCCAAACAGCCTTAGTTGCTCTCGCTCTTATCTTGAATCATGCCGGACCTCTGGACCTAGCATAACGAGGCCAGCGGAAGGGTAGTGAGTTCCACCTGACTACCAACACCTTACGCGTGTGTTGTGCAACTGTTACTATCACTTGTTACTCGACGTTTCACGTGTAATGACATATAGTTCTCATCTATACTCTACTCGCTCACCCATTCACGTTCACTCTGCTGTCTCTATACTCTCATCAGTTCAGTTCACTCTACTATCTCATTCTCTCGTCTATTCATCTAGTACTCTCTTGTACTCTTTGAGCTGTGTGGCTCCTACTGTTTTGTACTGTTCATGACTATCTAGCACTATAATATGGGTCTTGTGACTCTACTGTATCCACTGCATACTGTGCAGGGCATGGAGAGTGTCTGAGGGCTCCATCTAGTCCTGGGGGCAGAGAGCCACCCGAAAATACCTGCAGGGGCTAATGACGGTGTTCTGCATTGCACCAGTTCTTACTGACTGTTCTGAATTGGCTAGACATCTGACTGTTATACTATTAGTCTGAAGAGTTCAGACGTATTGTGTGATTACTGTGCTATCGCAGACTGTTATTGAACTGCTACTGTCCTAGAAGTGACTACTGACGTATTCTACTAGTGCACCTTTGTGCAACCATACACGCTATCTCGTTACACCTATCTGTCATATCTTAACGCTCTACTTGCTCTACTTGATACTTGCTATCTTGAGTTATTGCGTTCTATCGTGACCAGATCGCATTCAAAGTGCTATACTCTCTCGTTGTCTATTGACAATAAAAGTGCTATATTTTCTCTCGGCTATCTATGGATAACCAAGTGCCATTACTATTTCGATTGACGAAAGTTAATCAAAAGTGCTATACTATCTCGATTGATGAAAATCAATCAAGTGCAATTTACTCTTTACATGACTATCTACTATCTCTCTCCTTGCTATACATGTCGCTTGCTATTCTTGACAATGTCGTTACTTGCTATTGTTGTTCTCATTTCTAGCGTGACTTGACTTTAATCATCGTGCTATACTTGATTCATCTGCTATTTGAACCATGTTGCTTGTGCTATTACTTTCTCAACTTTACATGACTCTCTCTATCATTAGTTACTATGTCATTTAAAGCATTAATCATTTAAAGCCTGCTTGACTATTAAGATTTAAGTCCTACTGAGCGTTATCGCTTACCCTTCGTTATTTGTTATTATGTCTCAGGTAAGTCGGACGATGACGTTATACGTACCAATGGGATGGGACTAGAGTGATGAGTGACTTGGAGTCAAATGACGAAGTTACCCTAGCACCATGGAGTCTATTAGTGATTGTTTTAGATTTCTTTTCAATGTAATGATGTCATTGAGCCTTATGAGTGGCTCTGAATTAGTGGTTGTAATAGTCTTAGTGATTTTTTAATGAATAAAGAGTTTATTTCAATTATTGTTTATTAGATGCTCTGATGTTTGCGAAAGTGTGCAATTGTCGTTACCATACTCGTTGTTCACGTTCTCCTCCGATTTATTCCGCTGCTAAATTGGAGGGGCGTGACAGTTGGTATCAGAGCCTAGGATGTCCTTATTATGATAATTTTAAGTCTAGGGATGTTCCAGGTGAACTGCCATAACCGTGTCAAAGTCAACCACCATACCTATGTGAGAGATTGGGTAAAGCTTGGGGTTATGCTAGGAGCTTAACTATATGTATAAGTACCCTAAGTTTTAGAAGGAAATTAATAAGTATTGTTGCTCGCAGGAACTAGAGGAGATGCCTGGCGAGCATGCACCAATGCACGAATTACAACAGACCGTACAGGGGTTAACTCAAGCCCTTAACAACGTAATTCAAGCAGGAGCAAGAAATGGGGCAGGAGACTTATATGGGAACTTTCAACGAATAAATCCCCCTAGGTTTAATGGAACTCCGGATCCCGATGAAGCTGATAATTGGTGAAGGCAATGGAACGGATCTTTAGGGTTATGCAATGATCAGAGCAGGAGAAAGTCCTTCTGCAACCTTCCAATTGGACCCGCGATGCTAGAGCCTGGTGGGAAGCTGCCAGTCGACAATTACCCAACATCAACATAGAGTGGGATAAATTTTTAGAACTCTTCAACACCAATATTTTTCTGAGAGGATTTGTGAGAAGAAGGAAAATGAATTTGCCAATATAAAACATGAATGATGTCTGTAGCAGAATATGATGCGCAATTTGAAAGACTAGCACAGTACGCACCGCATTTGGTGAGTACGGAGAAGATGAAGGCAAAGAGATTCCTAGAAGGGTTGAGAACTGTGTTCTGGGAAAAGTTGGCTCCACTAGACATTGAAGTATATTCATTCATGGTATTGAGAGCTCAATTAGTAGAGGACACCATGGAATTTCTTGAAAATATCCATAAGAGGAAGGTGTTGAAAAGGGAACGTGCCACTCATTCCATGATAATAAAGAAGAAATCCAGTAGACAGCAAGAGAATGAAAGGGGAAGTGAAGCGGAAGGAATTCTGTAAGTTTTGTAAAAGCCAGGACATCAGATTGATAACTGTTGGAAGAAATTGGGTAGATGCTTGCGATGTGGAAGTCAACAACATCGAGTCATCGATTGTCCAACAAAGAAGAACCAACTCCACGCCAAGGACAATTACAAGCCCTTGTGGATAAAAATCATACCAATAAAGGTGGACAAGGTATCATCACTAAACCCTTAGATAAATTCATATTATTTTCACGATAGCAAATACCCTAAGTGGGGGAGATGATGGATTGAAATATTTAGAATAAATTGCTAGTATATCATATCATATGAATTTGGGGACCAAATTCTTTTTAAGTGGGGGAGGATGTAGCAACCCGGGAAATTAATACAAAAAAAATCAAAATAATAATTTCTTTAAAATGAAATAATAGAAACATACGTACCACTATCATATGTGAAAGAATACATCGAAAAATTTCTTAAAAATTATAAATCAACCCCAAACATTATTTCTACTTGTTCCACGAAGAAATTCATGCAACGAAAAATCTGATTGGCCAAGTGTACATTACAACGTGATGAATTATCCAAATTAGGAACTAAGTCGGAAAACCGTTAACACGGAAAGATAACGCGCCCATAAATTAAATGAACATGTTGGAGAGACTTCCAACATCATGTGATGATTAACCATTAACGGGTTTGGACCAATGGACCTCTCATAGCCCATGAATAAATTCAAATACAAAAATGCAATAAAATTCATAACTTTATTATTCCCTAATTAAAAGGGAAAACCTATAAGATAAATTCTAATAAATAATGGACTTGGTTAAATGGACCCATTAGAAATTAGTGGGCCAAAATAAGGATTTAAAAAGAAGAATAATGGGAAAATACCCTAAATTCGCAACTTAAATATTACTTAAATAGAAAAGAGGCGTTTAATGCATTAAATAAGCAATTTGGGTTGGAATTGGATTCCTAAACCTACCCTAGTTGCTTGGCCACGAATTTAGCTCCCTTCCCAACCCAAATAGAAGTTCTAATGCTTAGAAAGGGAAGAGGAAATAGGAAATTCGGAATTAAATAGGAGTTAGAGTCCTATTAGGAAATAGAAAGCAAAGAAGCATAAATACTCTCCTAATCGCCCAAGGCTGGCCCTAGCTCGTTGCTGGGACTTGCTGGAGGTGGAGAAGAAGCCAAGGAGAGGAGGAATTCATGGGGAAAAGGCTTCATCAAGCTTCATCCCAAGTTCTTCAAGTTCTAGCCCTATAGGAGTAAAATGACTAAAGGTAGGCATTCTCATGAGCAAAACCTAATTAATTTCGTCCGTAGATTGTTCCATGTACTAGGAATAAAACCCTCAAGTTTCATATTTTTCCATCAAGCCAATCTTTTATGGTTGATTTTTGAAATTCTGCAAAAACCATGAACCCGACCCTTCTTCTTTATTCTTGATCTCCATGTATACTCAACCTCGTGCTCTCAAATTTTAACTGGAGTTACTGATGGATGTTAGACATCTTTTGCCGCTAAAAGCCCTAATTTTCATCCATCCTACGTCACGAATTAAATCGTTCATGATCTTGACGATGTACTGTCGTGATTTAACCTTGACTTGTGTTACAAGTTCCATACCTCTTTGTGGAGTCATTTTGAGACCAAGTGTTCAACATAGAACTTGTTACCCTATGAGTCTACTTTCATTTGGCACTGGTTTCTCCAATTTTTGTTGACCGTGCTGAGAGTATTAATCCGAACATGAACACTGTGTCAGATTCACATAGTCAGTCACAATACATCTTATTACATAGTTAAACGATTTTTGTCTCTCAATTATTTGCTATTGTACAAAGTATTAGTTGTGACCTAACTATAAAGGTGTTTCACCCGATTTGGATCACCCTAGCATTTGTTTTGATTTTTCAAACCCACAGGTGTCAAACCCAATCCAAGTATGAGTTGGAAATAGGTAGAAAAAGCAACTCAAACGTCATTTTCATCAGGTAGCGTCAGGTCGACACGTCGCTACCATAAAGCGACAACATCATGGTCACGACCCATACCAAAAATCAGACAGTTTCGTGATCTTCTTCAGAAGGCGACAAGATGATGGTCGCCTTCACTTTCAGAAGGCGATAGGCAATGTGTCGCGTTCTGCCTATGTCCACTTAATCGGCCATAACGTTTTATATAGACCTCAGATTGACGAGTCGTTTTCTTTGCTGGTTTCTTCATTAAAAGGGCTTCAATATGGTATATTCATGTGTGATATTTGAATAAAAAATAAATGAGTTATGACCTAAGGAAGTGAAGGGATGGGACTGCATTGGCCTTCTAAAAGGCATACATCTTGGTTTCCATCGTTTTGTGTCGTTCCTTGCATGTGTGAGTTTGATCTATTCCAAGAAGGTTATAGAAAGTATTATCATGCATTTAACACCCATATTAAAGTTAAAACATGTTCACATGATTTTTAATTGATCTTAAGTTCATGATCATGCTCTCTACCTACCGATTATTCATTTCTTGCCTTGTTAACGAACTTGCTAAAAACGCATAGTTACTTGCTAAAATTGGTCATGCATGTTTTAGTACTCATGATACTTTCCATATATAGAGTTTCCAAAAATAAAGTTTCCATAAACGGAGTTCTTATAACTAGAGTTTTCATAATCGGATTCACATACGCACTTGAGCGATTCTCACGCGCGCCATGCGCATACACTCTAGCACGATAGAAAAGCCCCTTCTTGGCTTGTGGTGAACTCTCCGTCGGATATTCCTTTCTCCGGACTAGTGACCCCTTGACCAAGGCCTCCGTAAGTCTCCTCTGTCCATGGGTTCCCACATGGTCGACGAGCTGGTTGTACCCTAACACCTATGATACCCTTTAGGGATCGACAAGATCCAAACAGCCTTAGTTGCTCTCGCTCTTATCTTGAATCATGTCGGACCTCTGGACCTGAGCATAACGAGGCCAGCGGAAGGGTAGTGAGTTCCACCTGACTGCCAACACCTTACGCGTGTGTTGTGCAACTGTTACTATCACTTGTTACTCGACGTTTCACGTGTAATGACATATAGTTCTCATCTATACTCTACTCGCTCACCTATTCATGTTCACTCTGATGTCTCTATACTCTCATCAGTTCAAGTTCACTCTACTATCTCATCTTTCTCGTCTATTCATCTAGTACTCTCTTGGTACTCTTTGAGATGTGTGGCTCCTACTGTTTTGTACTGTTCATGACTGTCTAGCGCTATAATATGGGTCTTGTGACTCTACTGTATCCACTGCATACTGTGCAGGGCATGGAGAGTGTCCGAGGGGCTCCAATCTAGTCCTGGGGGCAGAGAGCCACCCGAAAATACCTGCAGGGGCTAATGACGATGTTCTGCATTGCACCAGTTCTGACTGACTGTTCTGAATTGGCTAGACATCTGACTATTATACTATTAGTCTGAAGAGTTCAGACGTATTGTGCGATTACTGTGCTATCGTAGACTGTTACTGAACTGCTACTGTCCTAGAAGTGACTACTGCCTTATTCTACTAGTGCACCGTTGTGCAACCATACACGTATCTCGTTACACGCTATCTCGTTACACGCTATCTTGTCATACGCTCTACTTTCTCTACTTGATACTTGCTATCTTGAGTTAGTGCGTTCCATCGTGACCAGATCGCATTCAAAGTGCTATACTCTCTCGTTGTCTATTGACAATAAAAGTGCTATATTTTCTCTCGGCTATCTATGGATAACCAAAGTGCCATTACTATTTCGATTGACGAAAGTTAATCAAAAGTGCTATACTATCTCGATTGATGAAAATCAATCGAAGTACAATTTACTCTTTACATGACCATCTACTATCTCTCTCCTTGCTATACATGTTGCTTGCTATTCTTGACAATGTCGTTACTTGCTATTGTTGTTATCGTTTCTAGCGTGACTTGACTTTAATCATCGTGCTATACTTGATTCATCTGCTATTTGAACCATGTTGCTTGTGCTATTACTTTCTCAACTTTACATGACTCTCTCTATCATTAGTTACTCTGCTATTTAAAGCATTAATCATTTAAAGCCTGCTTGACTATTGAGATTTAAGTCCTACTGGGCGTTATCGCTCACCCTTCGTTATTTGTTATTGTGTCTCAGGTAAGTCGGACGATGACGTTATATGTACCAATGGGACGGGACCAGAGTGATGGTGACTTGGAGTCAAATGACGAAGTTACCCTAGCACCATGGAGTCTAGTAGTGATTGTTTTAGATTTCTTTTCAATGTAATGATGTCATTGAGCCTTATGTGTGGCTCTGAATTAGTGGTTGTAATAGTCTTAGTGATTTTATAATGAAATAAAGAGTTTATTCCAATTATTGTTTATTAGATGCTCTGATGTTTGCGAAAGTATGCGCAATTGTCGTTACCATACTCGTTGTTCACGTTCTCCTCCGATTTATTCCGCTGCTAAATTGGAGGGGCGTGACAAAAGGGGTCTGACTAGTAGTGGGGTGAGCTCACAAGGGCGAGCCACACATCCCACATGCACATTACTAGGCACATATAGTAGACAACTCACTGAATCAAAATGTGAAACCACAAACTATCGCCTTAAAGACGCGACACGTCGGGCAATCACGACAACAAACCAAGAAGCGACTACCGGACAGTCACGTCTCAAGATTGGAGCCTGGGCTTCAATAAAAACCCAAACCCAAAGGAACACACTGGCTCGATAAGGGATCCAAAACACATGTTGTTACAAATGGAATCATGGATGCATCCATGAAATCATGATATTTAGTACAAACATGCCCAATCTTTTTTGGAACCTTTTTCAATATGTACCAAAGGTAAAAACGATGTCTTGCATTAGGGAAGACCTCGACTATAGCAACTTCTATGGCTTTATTTTGACCGATAATGATTACTTTTGGTACTATGCAACCATTTGCTTCTAGCCAAGACTTGAACACCCATATAAATGATTCAGTCTTCTCACTTGAAATTAATGCATAACCAAGTAAATAGATTGTTCCATAATGATTAACTTTGACAAATGGAGTAAAAAACATCACATCTTATATGTGTTAGTTAGATAAGTAGTATCAAAAGTAATGACATCTAAAAAATAATTACATGTCATGTGAGACTTTCCGCTGAACTAAAAGACATTATGTAATTGATCATTCTCATTCAAGTCTAACACATAAAAGAAGGTAGATTTTTAAGTTGCATTAGGTAAAATGTCGAATCACTATATGTGCATCACCTTGCTTTAACTGAGATTGTTGCTCCCTATCTATGAAGTTTTGCAATCCCTTTTTATGAAATCTAACTGACGAATGTCTCTCACTCTTTTGTCGATGGTAGAGACTATCTTTGAAGTTGAGATGTCAACACACCACATGTTCTTAATTTCTACCTTTTGAAGTGTGTATCCTTCTATGTGACTTTAATATATTTTCAACACTTACAGTTAAAGCATGGTTATGCTCCAGTATTATTCATAGAATACATGCTTCCCACTTTCTTTGTCGACCCTTACATTCAATGATGCATTGCAACCTATCTTTAGGGAGTCTCTGTGTTTTATTGCTCTAGCCTTCATTCGTGATTATTGTTCTTCCAACAAACTAAATATTGGTAAACACATTTTCCATTATTCCATTTACCGATATTTAGGTTGTTGGAAGATGACACTTGTGATAAGCCTTGCATTCCTCGCATAGGTATTATAAAATGTCATAGCGTCATCAACATGGTCAAATTCCATACCATCACATGGTCATTGCCAAGTAGAGGCTTTCAGAAATGATGATGATTTTTTACAAAAATAGTAGACATAATTATCACCAACATCAAAGAGTAACACATGTATAATCTCAGAGAGATTGTGTTGGATCGAGATGGCACTATAGATGTCCTAGAGGGGGTGAATAGGACTTCTTTGCAACTTAAAATTTTATCTAAAAGATAAACAATACTAAATAACTTTGTTAGAACTTAGTGTGATGTGTGTGAAACAAGTGAAAAACTTGGCGGAATCAATCACACAAGAAGGCACAAAAGTTTTATCCTGGTTCGGCCCTTCCCACATGGAAGTCCTACGTCCAGTCCCCAAGAAACCACTTGAGATTTCACTAACTGTCAATAAACACTTGGCCTTCTCTCAAACCCAAGAGGAATTACAAACCCACTTGCTCCTAGCAAGTCTTCCCTTAACAAGAGGTACAAAGACTTTTTAGATCTTCCCTTCACCAGAGGGGTACAGCAGGATACAAACCTCCTGCAGGTTTCCTTACACAGAAGTATGAAAGCTTGTGTGTCAACTCAACAACAATGAGCCAACACAGAAATTCAGAAAGAAGAACAGATGTGAGTGATACTCAAGTTCTTTCTAAAACAAAGAGGTGGACTGAAGAAGATCTGAATTGCAGTAGACCACCAAACAAAGAAGACTTCAAATTGCAGAAGGAGAGCAGAAGTCTAAGATTTTGGAGAGGCTCTCTTTCTCTTTGATTGGCTCTTCTAGCTTTCGGATGGGAGTGAAGTGAAGCTTCTAAGTCTTCTAAGCATGTGTATGTGTATGTGTATTTTTTTCCAGGCTTCAGCTTCATATATATATGCTTCAAATTTTGCCCGTTCGAATTTGGCCGTTGGAAGCTAGCCGTTTGAAGGAGATAGCCGTTGAGAGGAACCTTTGATCTTCTTAGTTTTTTCCATCAAATCCTTAGCTCCATGAGTCCCAACGTCTTTAAGCTATATGTGTAGCTTCATGCTTGACGGTTTCTTTCATGATTGTTCTGTAGGTTCCATGCTTCGTGCAGAGATTTAGCCATTCCTCATTAAATGTTTTGCAAACCTGAAAGGACAAGATAAGGGAAATGCCTCCATACATGCCTTCGGAGGTAGGTGAGATAAAGGATAAGATGTGAAATCATTCAGACAGAAGTTCAAAACATTTAAGAATGAATAGACAGTTGCACACGTTTTTCTTCTGAAAGTCATGGTATTTCTGATAGTAGTAGGTAGGTTCTGACAGATAGCCCATTAGACTTATCAAGCATTTAAGTTTTTACCATCCGTCAACCAGAGAGAGATAGCAAATATATCTTATATATATTACAGATCCCAAAGGAGATATTGCTCAGATAAAATAATAAAATATTTTCCCGCCAAAAAAGGAATAATTGAACTTTAAGGAAACTATCTCAAAGTAAGAGATACATCAATGCAAACTTTGTGTAATGATGTATGCTAACTAGTACTTATAAATAGAAATTTTAATTCTCAGCTAAGTACAGATATACAACAATTGACAAAAGATACTTCGACTTTTAAGAAGTCAGAGTAAGACTAATAGAGACAATAAACTTCGACTTTAGGAATACTACTACTTCGACTTTATTGAAGTCGGAGTGAGAAAACAATGACTTCGACTTCTTTGGGAAGTCGGAGTGCCAACAAACAGATAGTGAACTTCGACTTATATGAAGTCGGAGTGCGCCCAACTTTGACTTTTAAGAAGTCGGAGTTTCCTCAGACTTCACTTTCTAGGAGTTGGAGTAAGGCTCAAAACGATACAAAGACTTCGACTTTCTAGGAGTCAGAGTGTTGCCAGACTTTGACTTTTCAGGAGTCGGAGTTCTGTCAAACTTTGACTTTTCAGAAGTCAGAGTGCTGCCATACTTCGACTTTCCAGAAGTCGGAGTGTTGGTAGACTTGTATCTGATTAAAGCATTACTTTGACTCTTAAAGAGTTGGAGTTAGAGTGATATACAGTATACGTTGTGGACTTAGAAAAATATTGTTGTGATATACAGTATACGTTGTGGACTTAGAAAAATTTTGTTGTGATATACAATATACTCTGTAGACTTAGAATCTGTGTAGGAATATTTTTTTGTTAGAAGGTATGATTGTATAATAGCTTTTGATTTCCATAAATAGTAAAGGCGAAAACGGTTTTGTCATAACAAAAATATTGTGATAGATACTTTAGTAATCAAAGAGATAGAAAAAGGAGTTGCTCAACAATTCTCCCCCTTTTTGTTAATGACAAAAACTTTTTATAATGTCAGTGAAAACAAGTTTGATTTGCATAAAAAAAGGTAAATGCAATGCAGAAGTAATTGTTTTTCACTCATTTCTCCCCCTTTGTGACATTAACAGAAAGGTAAAAAAAAAAGATAGTAAGTAGAGAAACAGATTTGTATTCATTGCTGAAATGATTACATTATGCGGTAAAAGTGGAGCTAGGGAGATACAGAGAGGAGGGTATGCGAGTTAGAAAGGGCTGAAGAAGATCCCAAAGTTTCTTCTCATTCTGAGGGAAGAAATTTTCAAACAAACTGCTATCTATGTTGTAGGAGGGGCCTATTGAAGGGAGTTTCCTATAGGACTTAACATGTCGGCGATGATACCAGCTGAGTCTTCTATGGTATTTGTCATCAGACAGGGAAAACCTAAGGGGAACAAATTTCTTCTTGGCAGCTAAGGAGATGAAGTCATGAATAGTGACATTCCAGTGAAGACCTTGGGAGTGAGCTGCATCCTTAGCCTGATAATAGATAATGTACCTCTGGATCCATTTGTCATAAGAAGACTTCCTAAAGTTGTTATAGCCCTTGAGAAGAAAGACAGCAGGAGACAACTCAAGTTTTCTACATTCTGCATTAAGTTCAGGATATATTGCTGCCCATTCTTCTTCATTCAGTCTCTCAGACTCTGCAAAGTAATGTTGAAATTCTCTCATATGCTGAGAGCTCTTGAGAGCATTCATGACTACAAATCTGTAAAAGGACAGCTTAATGTTGTACATGACTTTGAATCTGGTGGCTATCCTAATGTGCCTGTTGAGGACTAAGTTGGCAAACTGCTTCTTGGAGAAAATGGCACCTACTAGGATGGGGTGCAGTCCAGAGGGCAGACCAATTGTCATGGAGGGAGTAATAGGTCTGTTACCTTGAAGGATCATCCTCCATTGCCCTTTATTGAGGTCTAGTAGACCAAGCTTGAATCTCTCTTCATTCAAGTCCTCATCCTAGCAAAATCAGTCTGGAGATCTCTCAGGAGAGTACCAAACAGGTCAAAGAACCTAAGATTAAGGTGTTGGTGGACAGTCAGAAGAGGATTTCGGGACTTGGCTGATATGAAATTTTCTGCTTCAGAGGGGTAGGTATCAAGGAACTCGGATGGAGAGACTGTGGCTTTTCTGTGTAATTACTTTTACATCAACCACAAGGACTTCAGAAGTTTTGATGAGAGTAGGGAGCCAGTCTTCAAATTTATAGTCTGGCATCCCATGAACTTCAAGAAAGACTTTGATTGAAAGGAATTCTCTGAACACTTTCATGTGATGTTCAGAGTGATGAGTGATAGCATACCAGAAGGGAGGAAGGAGGGATCCATGACTGTGAGAGCTTACACCATCAAAGTCCTGGTGTAGAGCTAAGTGTGGATGAGATAGATGGTGGAGGAAGAGAAGCAAAGAAATGTGGAGGTTGGGTGTGAAGGTTTGGAACATCTACCTCAAGAGGTTTGAAATGATATTTGAGAGGAAATGAGGAATGGATGTATTTACCGGAGGGTCAATTGTTGGCTGTGAAGTGGAGAGGGAAGGTGAGGTGGAAGTAGAAGGAGTAGGTTGAGTAGGAGATGGAGTAGGTAGTTCAGCTACTGGAGAAGGAATAGGATCAGAGGCAAGAGGAGGATCTTGAGTAGTGGAGGGAGAAGGAATAGATGAGGATTGAGAAGGAAGACTGGTTGACCTGACTTCATAAGCTTCCTCCTAACCCTTCTCTAAAGGTCTGGACTTGAGGGTCTAACTCCTGATCACTCTTCCCCAACTGTTGCTCAGAGGGTTGAACTTCAGGTACTGGCAGTTGCTGTTCTGATTCTATTGCTGGCTCTTTTTCAGGCTGAACTACACTGCCTTCAAGTTGTACATCTGCTACTTCATATTGTTGTTGCTGCTACTGGTGCTGCTCCTCAGGTTGAGCAGGGGAACTTGGGAAATAGTTGTGCCCGGCTGCCACACTAACTGAAGCAAAGGTCCTTCATCTGATGGACCTCTTCAGACATAAAATCAAATCTCACATTAAGTTGCTGAATCTACTTCTGAAGGACTGATAACATCTCTTGCTGCTTCAAGATTAACTGGACCACATCATCCAAATTCTTACTAGTCTTCCCCTGAGATCTAGGCTGGGTCTCAATATGAGGTGGAGACACATGATGGTATTCCTCAAAAGAGGGCTCAACTGGAGTGGTGCTGGGAACATCTTCTTCCTGAGCCACACTCTTTCCTCTTAAATCCCTTAGCACTTGAGCTATAAAGTCTTCAGAAGCAACTTGTTCTTGAGGAGGGACAAGAGGCTAGATTTGCTCTTGTATAACTGGGGCTTCTTCTTCTCTTCTAGCTTCTTCTTGAGGGGGAATGGAGGTCTGTGCTTCATCTGAAAATATCTCGTGAGTGCACTAGGGCACAGAGTCCTTAATCCAAATATTTTGAGCCTTATTCTCCAAGACATAGTGGCTTCTCCTCAGAGTGGAGAGCCCTATCTTCTCCTTTACAGAGGTGGACACTTCATTAGTTAAGTCCACCAAAAATCTTCTGAACACAGGGTTAGCAAGGGCCCATAGGGAAGGGACTCCTACAGGTTCTTGGAACATGCCATCCTTTCCAAAATAATGGAAGGCAAATTGACCTTGTGTCGCTGAATGGCCCAAAACAACAGTTTCCCATCTCAGACAGTAATGGAAGAATGCGTACCTACCCTGGGAATGATGATGTTGGTGATGATTGAGTGTAGCAATCTCTTCTTTATAGAGAGCTCGTTGACAAGGAGCCCTTTCTTACTGATGGAGCCTAGATTTCCAATGACTCCCAATCTCTGCTTCTCCATGGACACGATTTCACTAATCTTGTGTCCACAGTCCGGGCAATCCAAAAGTTCTACAAGAAGTCTTTCAGAGATAGTAACTATTTACCTTTCACTATGCCTGTAATAGATCCGTCAGCTAAGATTTGGAGGGACAGAAAGAAAGCCTTCAGAGCACCTTCGAACGTCGGTTAAAAAATCTGACAGAGCTTCAACCACCCCATGGCTGCTAGGGTTTCCTCAACCCAACTAAGTCTACTCGATAGATGACTGAAATCTACTATTATTCCTGGGCACACAGAGGCTTTGGTCGAAGACAGTTGTTGGAACTGCTCCGGGGAGAACAGAGAACCTTCAGGAGCCCTAGATGAAGCCATCTAAACAAACGATGAAAGGAGGTCTGAGAAGGATAATAGAGAATATGTAGAGATGGTCTACAGAAGCTTAAGATCCTACCTTTCTTCAAAGAGGAGGTGGAAATCCGCAGAGACTTCGAGCTTGGTTCCGACGAGGTGAAGAACGAATGTGGGAACCGGGAGGAAGACGACAGTGGAGTCGAAGAGATTTCAAACATGTGAGTCTTGAAGGAAGGGAAAAGTGTCTTAATAAAGGAGGAGGAAGGTGAAATGGACCTTTGGATGAGAAGACAAAGGGTCGAGATTTAATGAGTGAGCAGTTACATTTTAATGCCAAAATTTATTATTATTATTATTATAAAAATTTTAAAAAAAATATTGACTCTGAACTTTCGGAGAGTCGTAGTACCAAACTCTGACTTCTAAGGAGTTGAAGTCTCAGAACTTAGAAAGTTTTCAATAATGAAGGAAGCATGCAGTGCAGAGAATTTTAATCAGGATTGCACATACCTATTTCTCGTCTGATAGATGTAAATATCTTCAGGTAGAGGTTTGGTAAATATATCTGCTAACTGATCATCTGTAGAAACAAATTCAAGTAGAATATCTCCATTACTTACATGGTCCCTGATGAAATGATGTCTGACCTCAATGTGCTTGGTTCTTGAGTGATGAATTGGATTTTGGTTAAGTTGATTGCACTTGTATTGTCACAAAGCATTGGAATTCCATGCAGAGTATGACCATAGTCTTCCAGTTGATGCTTGATCCACAGTAGTTGAGTACAGCAACTTCCAGCTGCATATATTCTGCTTCTGTTGTAGACAAGGCTATTGAGTTTTGCTTTCTGGAGGACCAAGAGATCAAACATCCTGCAAGAACTTGACAAGTACCACTGGTGCTTTTTCTATCTATTTTGCATCCAGTATAGTCAGCATCACTATATCCAAGCAATTTAAATTCAGAGCATCTGGGATACCATAGACCTAATTTACTTGTATTTATAAGATATCTAAAAATCTTTTTACAGCATTTACATGCAATTCTTTAGGATCAGCTTGAAATCTAGCACACAAACATACACTAAACATTATGTCAGGTCTACTGGCAGTAAGATAGAGTAGCGATCCAATCATACCTCTATAGATCTTCTGATCTACCTTTTTGCCAAGTGGATCACTATCTAACTTGATGCCTGAGCTCATGGGGGTTCCTAAGGGCTTACACTTATCAAAACCATATTTAGATAGTAGATCTGAAATGTATTTAGTTTGACAAATGTGAGTACCCTCCTTGGTCTGCTTGATTTGCAACCCAAGAAGTAGTTAAGCTCACCCATCATGCTCATTTCAAATTCACTTTGCATAAGCTTTTCAAAGAGTTTGCAGAGTAATTCATTAGTAGAACCAAAGATAATATCATCAACATATATTTGAACAATTAAGATTCTTTCTAAAAATTTCTTAATAAATAGTATGCTATCTACTTTTCCTCTTAAAAAATCATGTGATATAAGATAAGCACTAAGTCTTTCATACCAAGTTCTTGGAGCTTGCTTCAGACCATATAATGCTTTCTTTAAACGGAAAACATGATTTGGATACTTAGTATCTTCAAAGCCTGGTGGTTGCTCAACATAGACTTCTTATTTTATAAAACCATTTAGAAATACACTTTTGACATCCATGTGAAATAAATTGATGTTAAGGGAGCATGCATAAGCTAATAAAATTCTAATTGCCTCTAATCTAGCAATTGGGGCATATGTTTCATCAAAATTAATGTCTTCCTCTTGGAGTATCCTTGTGCTACCAGTCTAGCTTTATTCCTTGTGATCACTCATGATTCATCCTTTTTTTTTTTTGAAGACCCATCTGGTCCCAATAATTAGATGGTCAGAAGGTCTGGGAACAAGTGTCCAGACTTGGCTACGTTGGAACTGGTTAAGTTCCTCTTGCATAGCAAGAATCCAAGATTCATCTGCCAGTGCATCATTGATTGTTTTAGGCTTTATTTGAGAAACAAAAGCAATAAAGTCACAGGGAATTATCGTACCTCTTATCCTTACCTTGTCTTGATGATCAACTATTATATTTTCTTTTGGATGATCTTTGTGATATCTCAATCTTTTAGGTAGTCCTTCCTGTGTATCTTCTTGTTGTTGAAGTTCCTCTAGTGGAGGATCTCTTTTATCTTCTTCTTTCTCTTCAAGTGAAGCTTGTTCCAGATCCCTGCACACTTCTTCACAATATCTTCTTCTTCTATTTTCTTAATAGAAGGATTAGTTTCATCAAATAAAATGTGAACAGATTGTTCTATAGTTAGAGTTCTTCTATTAAATACTTTATAACCTCTAGGTTTTGATGTGTATTCTAATAGGAAACCTTCATCGCTTTTAGCATCTAATTTACCTAGATTGTCTTTACTATTATTTAAAATGAAACACTTACAACCAAAAGGTCGGAGATTACTGATGTTTGGCTTCTTTTCCTTGTAGAGTTCATAAGGTGTCTTCTTCAAGATAGGTCTGATCATACATCGATTGATAATGTAGCAGGTTGTATTGACTGCTTCTGCCCAGAAGTACTTTGGTAGATTATATTCTGTAAGTATTGTCCTGGCCATGTCCAATAGTGTTCTATTCTTCCTTTCTGCTACTCCATTCTGTTGAGGTGTTCTTGGTGCGGAGAAGTTGTGTTCAATGCCATTTTCTTCACAAAATTTGACAAATTCTTCATTCTTGAATTCTCCACCATGATCAGATCGAATACTAACTATTTGAAATTTCTGGTTCTTCTGTACTAACTTACTAAACTTTAGAAAGGCTGAGAATGTTTCTGATTTGGCTTCTAAAAATGATACATAAGTGTACCTTGAGTAATCATCCACAATTACATAGCCATAAACCTTTCCTCTAAGATTGACTGTCGTCATTGGTCCAAACAAGTCCATATGAATGAGTTCCAAAGGTTTGGAAGTTGTCACCACTGTTTTAGACTGAAATGAAGTCTTGGTCTGTTTTCCTTTTGCACATGTTGTACAGATTCCAGATTTCTTTAGCTTTAGATTCGGAAGGCCTTCCACTAGATCATGCTTAATTAGTTTATTGATTACTGAAGTACTATCATATCCTAACCTTCTGTGCCATAGATCAGTTTCCTCACTCTTTGTGGTTGCAAGACATAGATTGACTTCTTTTAATTCTGCTAGCTGTAGAGTGTAAAGATTTTTGACTCTGAGAGCTTCAAACATTGTTTTTCCATCTTTCTCTATTATACACTTATCATTCTGAAACTTAACTAAGTGACCTTTGTCACAAAGTTGACTAATGCTAATCAATTATGCTTTAAACCTTCTACATACATAACATCTTCAATCAAATCTTTTTCTTTTGATCCTATGGTTCCACAACCTTGAACCTTTCCTTTTCCATTATCTCCATATGTAACTTGACCAATTTCATCTCTAAAGCTTGTAAATAGTTTTCTGTCACCTGTCATATGCCTTGAGCACCCACTATCCAAATACCATTTGGATGCTCTTAGGCGACACTACAAACAGAATTAAGCTTTAATTTTTGGTACCCAAATTTTCTTGGGTCCTTGATGGTTAGTCTTAGGAATCCAGTGTAAGTCTGGTTGTGCAAGTGTTAATCATGTGTCCTAGTTTATTGCAATGACTACAATACAGATCATATGTATTTTTTGTATGTGTAGTTTTATTGATTTTTGTCTTTGTCTATAGACATATTGATTAATTTTTATGGGATTTTTAATTTCCTTTTCTTTCACAAATTTTGGAGTTGGATTTTTTCAGGATAGATGATTTTCTCTTCATTTAATGGAGGTGTGTAACCCACTCCATATTCTTTTTGCCTGTTCGAGCTCCTTTTATTTTACAACTAATGATGTTTTACAACTGGTTAGTTTGTCTATAGTTTTTTTAGATAAATGTTTTCTTCTCTTAATTTATCTTCATCTTGTAGTTCTTTTAGATTAGCTTCAAGTTCCATAAGTCTTGTGTTTTTTATTTTTAGATCTTCACACAGTAGTTCATTAGATCTTTTAGTTTCAGTTAGATTTTGTCCTAACTTTTCTACTTCAATTTTTAGAGGTATTGAATTTTTCTTGATTTAGTAGATTTCTTGATTATTTTCATTTGTTTAACTACTATTTTATATTTGTCATATAATTCATTGAATGCATCTTCTAGATTATCAGAGTCAGATTCTGAACATGAAGTAAAGAGGTTTCAGAGTTTACCTGGTCTAGTCCTGCCATGAGGGCTAGATTGACTTGTTTCCTTCTTCTGATTCTGAACTTGAGGAATCTGAAGTTGTAGCTTCTTCATTATCCCAAGCAGCGACCATAGCCTTCTTTTTGTATTTTCTGAATCTTCTTTCTTTTCCTTTCTTCTTATCAAATTTTTCAGCCGGTTCCTTCTTCTTTAGTTTTGGACATTCTGACTTGTAGTGTTCAGGCTGATTGCATTCGTAGCATGTTGGCTCCTTCTTCTTTTCCTTTCTGAATTATTTCTTTGAGCCGAATTTCTTTTTCTTTGCAAGGATTCATTGAAGCTTTCTTGACAGCATGGCTTCATCATCGTTGTCATCTGATTTTTCCTTTGACTCTTCAGAGGAGGAGGAGTCTGCAACTTTCAAAGCATTTGGCACTTTCTTTTTGGAAATGCTTTTAGAAAATTTTTCCATGTTTATTTCATGAGCCATAAGTGAACCAATCAGTTTATCAATGGGAAGTTTTGTTAGATCATGAGCTTCCTCTATAGCAGTGACCTTAGGGGTCTAGGAAAGAGTTAAGGATCTAAGTATTTTCCTGACAGTTTCTTCATCAGTAAGAGTTTTACCAAGAGAGCTTAAACCAACCACTATGTTTGAAAATCTATTGTACATCTGAGTAATATTTTCATGTGAAAGCATTTTAAATTGTTCATATTGTGAAACAAGAATATCTATTCTAGTTTGCTTAACTTTGTATGTTCCTTCATATGTTACCTGCAATTTATCCTACATTTCTTTTGCAGATTTGCATGCTGATAATCTATTAAATTCTCTTTTTGATAAGGCACAACATAGATAATTTCTAGATTTAAAGTTTAGAGATAATTTAACCTTATCAGCTGCTGTAATTGCGGTAATACCTTCAACATGAACAATAATGAAATCACCTTGTTCTATTACCTGCCACATATCAAAGTTTGTGCATATGATGAAGCATTCCATTCGCATCTTCTAGTATTGATAGTCCTCACCATCAAGAATGGTGGTCTAGTGACTGACTGGCCTTTATAGTTGTGAGCTTCAGCTGCCATCTCTTCTCAAATCTTTCGATTCTTCTGAGAAGACCTCGCTCTGATACCACTTGTTGGATCGAGATGGCACTATAGATGTCCTAAAGGGGGGGTGAATAGGACTTCTTTGCGTCTTAAAAATTTTATCTAAAAGATAAACAACACTAAATAACTTTGTTAGCACTTAGTGTGATGTGTGTGAAATAAGTGAAAAACTTGGTGAAATCAATCACACAAGAAGGCACAAGAGTTTTATCCTGGTTCGGCCCTTCCCACATGGAAGTCCTACGTCCAATCCCCAAGAAACCACTTGGGATTTCACTAACTGCCAATAAACACTTGACCTTCTCTCAAACCCGAGAGGAATTACAAACCCACTTGCTCCCAGCAAATCTTCCCTTAAACAAGGGGTGCAAAGACTTTGTAGATCTTCCCTTCACAAGAGGGGTACAGCAAGATACAAACCTCCTGCAGGTTTCCTTACACAGAAGTATGAAAGTTTGTGTGTCAGCTCAACAATAATGAGCCAACACAGAAATTCAGAAAGAAGAACAGATGTGAGTGATACTCAAGTTCTTTCTGAAACAAAGAGGTGGAGTGAAGAAGATCTGAATTGCAATATATATATATATATATTATATATATATATATATATATATATGTTCAGAACATTTAAGAATGAACAGACAGTTGCATACATTTTTCTTCTGAAAGTCATGGTATTTCTGACAGTAGTAGGTAGGTTCTGACAGATAGCCCATTAGACTTATCAAGCATTTAATTTTTGAGCATCCATCAACCAAAGAGAGATAGCAAATATATCTTATATATATTATAGATCCCAAAGGAGATACTGCTCAGATAAAATAATAAAATATTTTTCCTGCCAAAAAAGGAATAATTGAACTTTAAGGAAACTATCTCAAAGTAAGAGATACATCAATGCAAACTTTGTGTAATGATGTATGTTAACTAATACTTATAAATAGATATTTGAATTCTCAGCTAAGTACAGATATACAATAATTGACAGAGATACTTCGACTTTTAAGAAGTCGGAGTAAGACTAATAGAGACAATAAACTTCGACTTTAGGAATACTTCTAGTTCGACTTTATTGAAGTCGGAGTGAGAAAACGAAGCATTACTTCGACTCTTAAAGAGTCGGAGTTAGAGTGATATACAGTATACGTTGTGGACTTAGAAAAATTTCGCTGTGATATACAATATACGTTGTGGACTTAGAAAAATTTCATTGTGATATATAGTATACTCTGTGGACTTAGAATCTGTGTAGGAATATTTTTTTGTTAGAAGGTATGATTGTATAATAGCTTTTGATTTCCATAATAGTAAAGGTGAAAAAGGTTTTGTCATAACAAAAAATATTGTGATAGATATTTTAGTAACCAAAGAGATAGAAAAAGAGTTGCTCAACAGATTGTTATAAAAATCACATCTGTAATGAAAAACATCTATATAGAAACAAATGTCTACATACAATTATACAATTATTTCACTAACTTATATACTTCCTTCGTAAACATATACTGAAAGTTTTTAACATATATATTATTGCATTAATATATACTCTTTCCCTCTCACATATGTAGATGTGAGGAAAAGAGAGTGGGAATGATGATAGTTGCTTTTATGTTCTACTGCATTAGTAATGAATACTACAAAAAAGTATCAACATTCAATATGCAGCTGGGTGCTTCTTTCAACAAAAAAATTGTTGTATGAAAGGGTGGTTTTACCACACAAAGAAAAAGCAGTAATTACTCTACACCATCAATGTCCTCACCTTCTTCCATGGTGTGAATCGTTCTCCAGTCCATATGTCATTGACTTTGGAGAGCTATAGGTTTGCGCAACTCATTAAAAGAACTTTTCTATTGTTGCAAATGGCACGAAGGTTCTCTAGTCGATTCTGGGTGTTCGACACGCCCACTGCAATCTTGATTTTGTGATCGACTTGGCCCGCAACCTGATTTTGTGACAGTAATATCGACGTTGCCATTGCCGACATTGATATCAGTGTTGCTATTACCGACATTGTCTTAGACAGATTAGATGAGGACTTAATTTTTTCGTCCCCAAACCAATATCGGCATTGGCAACACTTAGCAATGTTGACATTGCTGTAGTCCGTCACAAAATTGGGACCACAGGTTAAATCAGTGATTCTTGATTATTTCTATAGTTATTTGAAAATTGTGATTGTTTATTTAATAGTTTTAATTATTTTACTAATTTTTCTTCTCGTCTTAAGGTTAGGGAGAATTAATTTTAGGTCCCTGACAGGGACCTGACATTATTTTCAGGTCCCTGTCAGATTTCTTAGAACTTCAAAGTCCTTGCTTTTTAATGGACTTATTTTTAAGTCCCTAGGCATTAACTCCTCCCATGTGCACTTTTCAATACCAATTCTACCCCCACTTTATATAACTAGGTAAGCATGTAAGAAAAGTATATAAGAATAGTTGGTAAATATGTAAGTGCGTAGTTACATAATTGTGTAACTATGTAAGTTACATAGTTATGTAAGAGTAGTAGTTGGTAAGTATGTAAGTACGTAGTTGCATAATTACGTAACTATGTAAGTTACATAGTTGTGTAAGAGAAGTAATAGAAAAGTAGGTAAGTGTGTAAGTACGTAGTTACATAATTACGTAACTATGTAAGTTACTTAATTACTTATTTACTTACATACATACAATGTATGTATGTATGTAAATACGTATGTATGTATCTAAATATGTATGTACGTAGTATGTATGTATGTATGTATGTATGTATGTTGTATGTATGTATGTATGTATGTATGTATGTATGTATGTATGTATGTATGTATGTATGTAGTATGTATGTATGTATGCATACATGCAATGTATGTATGTATGTATGTATGTATGTATGTATGTATGTATGTATGTATGTATGTATGTATGTATGTATGTATGTATGTATGTATGTATGTATGTATGTATGTATGTATGCAAGCATGCATGGATGAATGCATGCATGTATGTATGTGTGTATGAATCACTTACATTTTTATGTAAGAGAAGTAGGTAAGTATGTAAGTCCATAGTTACATAATTACGTAACTATGTAAGTTACATAGTTATGTAAGAGAAGTAGTAGGTAAGTAGGTAAGTGTGTAAGTACGTAGTTACATAATTACGTAACTATATAAGTTACTTGCATACATACATACACACATACATACATACATGCATGCATACATCCATGCATGCTTGCATACATACATATATACATCCACGCGTCCATCCATCCATACATACATCCATGCATGTATGCAATGCATACATACATACATACATACATACATACATACATACATACATACATGCAAGGTCCGTGTGAATATAAAGGAATCGGAAATTTACATAGCCTTTCCTCTACTTTAGCCCAATGTTGGTAGTTGACCCTGGTTTTTGTATTGATTTGTTGTGTGTTGTGTGGTTGGAATAATGTTTGTGCAGAATTAGAAATGGCAGACAGGAGAGATTAGGAGGAGGTGGAGATGAACCCGAGGAGACTTCATTATATGTGCTGAATAGTCAACGGCGAGCAATATTAGCAAGCAGTGCAGTGGAACCTTCTCTATATTGGCAAATAATGGAAGCGCAGAGGACAGATGGCAATTTAGCTGATATTGTGAGAATGGAAGAGGTGACTCTTGATGATGATAGTGTGGTCAGACTCAAGGGTCGATTTTATGTTCCAGCCGATGCTGAGGTCAGGCAGAAGGTATTAGAGGAAGCTCACAAGTCCAGATACACCATCCATCCAGGCAGCACAAAAATGTATCAAGATATGAAGAAGCACTTATGGTGGCCTAATATGAAGAAAGAGATTACAGAATTCATAGCAAGATGTGCAGTATGTCAACAAGTGAAAGCAGAGCACCAGAGGCCAGGAGGACTATTGCAGGCGTTACCCATTCCACAGTGGAAATAGGATGATATTGCCATGGATTTTGTAGTTGGTTTGCCCAGGACTTCAGCAAGTCATAATGGTATTTGGGTTTTTGTAGACAGATTGACCAAGGTTTGCCAATTATTGCCAGTAAGTATGTCATGGTCAGTGGATAGATTAACTAAGTTATATGTAGAGAGAATATTACCATTGCATGGGATTCCAGTCACCATTGTTTCAGATCGAGATCCCAGGTTCACTTCAGGTTTCTGGAGGAGTTTGCAGAGAGTGATTGGCACAGAATTGAGGTACAATTCAGCTTATCATCCACAGACAGATAGGCAAACAGAAAGAACCATTCAAACTATTGAAGATATGTTGACGGCTTGTTGTCTAGTATGGGGAGGTACATGGGAGCATCACCTGGGTATGGTAGAATTTACATATAATAGTAGTCATCATGCGAGTATCAGAATGGCACCCTATGAAGCTTTGTATGGCAAACCATGTAGGACACCATTGAATTGGCATGAGGTAGGTGAGAGATAGGTTATGGGTCTGAAATTAATTCAGCAATGTGCAGAAATGGTGAAATTTATTAAGGAAAAGCTTTAGACAACACAGAGTCGCCAGAAGAGTTATGCAGATACCAGATGTAGGCCTTTGCAGTTTGAAGTCGGAGATTATGTTTTTTTGAAAGTTTCTCCTACCAAGGGTGTGCTCAGGTTCAGTAAGAAAGGCATGTTAAGTCCAAGATATGTTGGCCCATTTCATAAAATAGAAAGAATTGGTGAAATAGCTTACAGATTGGATCTCCCAGCAAATTTCACAGACGCACATGATGTGTTCCATGTCTCCATGCTTAGAAGATATATTCGAGATCCTTCTCAAATTGTTAGTTACCAAAGAGATGATTTGAAGCCAGACATGACAATGCCAGAATATCCAGTGCAGATTACAGGCCGCAGAACCCAGAAGCTCAGAAATAAGGAAATTGAACTAGTGAAAGTCAGATGGGAGAACAGGTAGGGCGGAGAGGATACATGGGAATTAGCCTAGGAAATGATGAAAGCGTATCCTTACTTGTTTGAGTAAGCCTTTAAAAAAATTTAGGTGATAGTATCATGTTTAATTGATTGAAAATTTTTGGTATTGAGTTTTCTTCTTAAATTTCGAGGATGAAATTTCTTTTAGGAGATAGTAATGTAGCGCATAGACCATTCGGATCGTGGCTTAGTGGTTGTTGGGCCAGTGTGTGGTCCATTAGTGTGTGTTACAGGTGTTTACGCAGGTTTCTGAGGCTTTGTGAGCTGACAGTTTGGGTCCAAAGCACCTGCTGGTTCGCTGTTTGTGAACGCGATAGGGCTGGGCATCGCGACCTAAACACGACGGCCCTGGGTGTCGCGTTCTTAATACCTCTATTTGAGGTCTTCATCGGTATGTCTGCCGCGTGTCGTGCGCCGAGCGGGCTTGCTGACATTGGCAGTTGGAAGGTGACGGCCTCCTACGTCGCGTTCTTGTCGTGACAGTAGGGTGTGTTGCATTCTCAACTGTGAAGCATTTTTAGTTGAAGTCGACCGAACAGAGCTCAGAAAGCTCTACTCGGCCAGGGAGGAGGTTTTGCGGTGGAGTTCGGGGCGATCCGACATTTTGGGGACATTTTCGGCATGGTCTCTTCGCGAGGACGTTGCACGGAGCGGGAGAAACGCCGGGGCATCTCCGTTCTTCACGTTCTTCGCGAAGGTAGGGAGATTCCACCCCATTTTGCGCTATGGATTGCATGTGATGCATGTATAGATTGTTATTTGCATTATAAACGATAGATACCATGTTAGGGAGATGTGTAGAGCATGATTGAATGATTATATTAGTATTTCACATGGTTTGTGTGGGAAATCCAGAGATGGGTTCCCGGATTAGGGTTTCGCCTGTGAAGGCGACGGACCCGGGTGTCGTGTTCTGAACGCGACAGCTCGACCCGTCGCGTTCTGCTTCTGAACGTGACATGTCGAGGTGCCGCGTTCAAAAGGTGATGGAGGACCCTGTCGCATTAAGGGTCCCGAGGGCTGTA
The DNA here is from genome assembly GCA_014218235.1 of Colocasia esculenta. Lineage (NCBI taxonomy): Eukaryota > Viridiplantae > Streptophyta > Magnoliopsida > Alismatales > Araceae > Colocasia > Colocasia esculenta. The sequence continues at coordinate 156,268,484 of CM024754.1, forward strand.
TGCTTGTGCATGGTTATCTCGTTATCAGATTATCAATTTGTGTTGTACATGGCAATGGTAAGCGGTGCATTGGCACCTGTAGCGCTCGAGGAGCATGTTGTTCACGCGGTTGACATGGTGTTCATGTGGTTTGAGCAGTGTGCATGTGGTTTGTGTGTGTGTGGCGAGTAGTACGATGCCTACCGTGGGTACCTCTTCAGTTGGGAGCCCCAGGTTTTGTGTGAGCTAGGCACGTGAGTGCTCGGGACTTGTCCCGGTACTTGTGTACTGTCGAGGTCTGTGTCATCTTCCTGGACACCCTCACTCTTGTGTAGAGTTGTACATCCGACTGAGGTAAAGAGGGCAATGGGATAGCGACTTGTGAGAGTTTATGTTTGTCACTTGTAGCACGCTCGTGGTTGGGGGTTACGAACACCAATAGATGTACTGGGCCCCAGCTAGTCTTGTTTTCCAGTGTCTCACTTTAGGGAGCTCGAGCCGGAGTCCCTAAAGGTGTCAGGCATGGGCCTGCGGCAGTGTGGTCTGCAGGAGTGGTGTTGGTTGGTCTCCACATTCTCTTGGCTTGTTCTAGTGGAGCGGAAGTTGAACCTTTAGTCAGTGGCTGCGAGACTGAGAGGTAATCCTGTGTGGTTTGTCCGGGTCGGTAGTTAGTGTCGCGAACCAGTCTTCATGGCCCGAGTGTGGTGTTTTCCTACTTTAGCACGTACACCTGGTTGTGGATTGCCATTTATTTATTAAAGTTGATTCAGTTAATAGCATGTGGTAAGTGGCTTTTACAGCTTTAATATTCTGCTTAGTTAATTCTATAAATTGTTAGCGTAGCTTCCTGCTTTGCTACTTGTGAGTTTGGTTTTGCTCGGTTTCTGGGGGAGTTTTCCTACTGAGCCAGTGACTCGTGAGGCTCACCCCTACTCCTTTCAGGTGAGGGAGAGCAGGAGGCTTCTCGCCCTTCATCTAGTTCTGAGCAGCGTCGTAGCGGAGTGGGTCTGCACCACCAGCACTGTAATTTTCTTACTTTGTACACCTCGGGGTATGTCCCAGGTTGTTGTTGTAGTTTTGTCTGGTTATTGTTCTATGTATATTTCATGTAAATATTTGTGAGATGGCAATCTTATATATATTTGAGCAGTTTCTTTTATATTTCTACGGACTTGTGAATGATATCCCTTGCGAGGCTTCGGCCCGTTCGCGGGAGGCGGGGTCAGATCAGGCTCGTTATTAGGTTAACGGGTTTGAATGATGAGGACCGCTACATTTACATACATACATACATATATACATATAGACATATATACATATATATACATATATATACATACATATTACATATATACATACATACGTACATACGTATTTACATCCATCCATACATACATACATATATACTAGGATGGATGGATGTATGCATGCATGCATGGATAGATGTATGTATGTATGTAAGTAAGTAAGTAATTAAGTAAGTAACTTATATAGTTACGTAATTATGTAACTACGTACTTACACACTTACCTACTTACCTATTACTTCTCTTACGTAACTATGTAACTTACATAGTTACGTAATTATGTAATTACATACTTACCTACTACTACTCTTACATAACTACGTAATTATGTAACTACACACTTACATATTTACCTACTATTCTTATTACTCTTTTTACCTACTTACCTAGTTATATAAGGTGGGGGTAAAATTGGTATTGAAAAAGTGCACATGGGAGGAGTTAATATCTAGGGACTTAAAAAAAAATCCCTCAAAAAATAAGGACTTTCAAGCAAGGTTGGCCAAACCGCACCGTGCCATGGCTCATTCAGGTCACCCCAATGGGGTGACCCGGGCGTGCCGCAACGGCACGCCGCGGTATGCCACGGACCGGTACGGTCCAGTCTGTGGCAGGCCTATTTTTTTTTTTAACTTCCCCTCTCACATCTGGTGTATCTAAGGGGTCTAAATGGTGTCTAATTGAGATGAAATTTCAAACATAAGCTAATTAAGAGATGATACAAATTATAGTAATTTTAGTTTAATTTTTTTAATTAATTTTCTATCAAGTAAAAATTATCCCAAAAGTTATTAGATCGACTTAATCTCAACATCTAAGGGATCTAAATGGTGTCTAATTGAGATAAAATTTCAAACATATATTAATCAAGAGATGATACAAATTATAGTAATTTTAGTTTAATTTTTTTAATTAATTTTTATCAAGTAAAATTGTCTCAAAAATTATTAGGTCGACT